>JAPMXV010000023.1:0-212736 GCA_026936335.1 Mantamonas sphyraenae
TAACCCTACCCTAACCCTAACCCTAACCCCTAACCCTAACCCTAACCCTAACCCTAACCCTAACCCTAACCCTAACCCTAACCCTAACCCTAACCCTAACCCTAACCCTAACCCTAACGCTAATCCTAACCCTAACCCTAACCCTAACCCTAACCCTAACCCTAACCCTAACCCTAACTCTGGCCCTAAGATTCTGTTTCGAGGCCCTTGTGGTGTGTTTAGCGTGGTCCGGTCTAGGTCGTGTGAGTCGTGCTTGAGTTGCTGGCGGGGAGGCTGAGTTGGGTGGTGACGTGGGGCAGTGGGCAATGGGTGGGAGTGAAGATGTTGGTTGAAAGTGGCCGTCGTCCTGCAACGCCGCGCACTCAGCACTGCCCATCCGCCTTCAACCAAAGTATCACCAACACCCACAACACCGTCCACCAGTCCAACACCATCCACATACACTCCACTACCTCCACCACCATCATGGACGACGACTACTCAAGCACTCCGAAGCAGCAACACACACCCAACACCTACCCAGCGTGCGTTCTGCCTTCCATTCCGTTTTCTGACTGCCCGCTTCTCCCGCTTCCTTGCCCCGTCCATGCCTCCGTCGCTTCCCTGTACTCCTCTCCTGCATCTCCACTTCACCATCACCACCCCTGCTGTCTTCTCCGCTCTTCTTCGATCCCCTCTCCCCTGTCACTGCCCTCCCCGTTGCCAGTTTTCTCGTCAGCCAATCTCCTCCGTTTTCCCTCTCTGCTCGTTCCAGCCTCCCTCCACCCCGCTTCTGCCCTGACGGCGTCCATTCCGCCTTCCGCTCACCGTTTCCACCCCGCCCTCACCCTCCCCGTCTTCCCACAGCTACGCGTACATGGTCCCTCCCATGGCTGCCCAGCCGTTTCCGAACATGCTGCCCGCCTCTGGCGTACAAAACCCGTACCAGCACCCACAACCACCCGTTGTCTGGGTCCCTGTCAACACCCAACCTCAGCAGCACCACGCATATGCTCACCAGGGCCACCCATACTACGCCTACCCTCCTCCGCCGCCTCCTCAGCCGCGACAAATTGCCCAGATGCACTTCGCTCAGACTCCGTTACACCGTCCGCCTGCTCAACCCGCCACAAACCACAACCGCGTCCCCAATCGCGTCAGCCCTGCCTTTGTCGGCATCACACGGACCACATCCACCACCACATCGTCCTCCTCCTCCCACCAGGACACACGGCAGACTGGAGACAGCGACGACGACGACGCAGACCAGGACACAGCCACACATGACCCCGGCGACGTGGAGGACCTGATGATCCTGAACTTTGGCCACCGTGTACCACCGTCAATCTCCTGCAACTCGGAGTGGGTGACCAGCTCAGGGATGGAGGCGTACGAAGAAGACGGCGAGGCAGACGACGCAACCCAGCAGCACGTGGACGACGAGTTGGAAACTCAGGGTCCACTCAGCTCTGCAGACACCAGTGATGCCATGGATGAGGAGTACATGCCGCAAGACGACAGCGACGACGACGCAGACGACATGGAGCAGGAGGACACGGACGAATGGCAGCCGAGACGCACAGGTAGAGGCCACACGCGACGACGCAGAGGCAGATCCAGCCTTCCCACTGGTTCACACACGGTGAAAGGCAGCGGACAGCGCAGACTCAGGGTCACGGCTGGCAGTGGCACAGAGACAGGAACGTCGAGCACCCGGGCAAGGAGGGCCAAGAACGGAGACAACGGGACAAAGAAGGGGTCAGGGGCGGAGAAGTCGAACAAGTTGCCAGAAGGTGTTGTGCGCAAAGGGTGGACAGCAGGACACAGTGACGAGCGCAGCCGCAGCAACAAGAAGGAGCACACGGCACTGCTGAACCACATGCACACTCTGGCCAACGAGCATCCCATCAACGACATCCCCGACATCATGACCCTGCAGGCGCGTGTTGTGGTCTGCAATGGCACCCTGCGCACGCTGGTCCGACAGCTCCTGCTCGCTCTGGGCAACATTCCCCTCTCCCAGGGCGACATGGCACTCTGCCTCACCCTTCTCGGCCTTGACATGGATCAACAGACGTGCAGAAATGCCATCCACCACGCTGGTCTGGCCCTGGGTATCACAAAGGCTGGGTTGAAGGTGTGCTGGCTGGAGGAACCACACGACCACGGCGACCCCAACTACGCCCTCCTCAACCTGCTCATGACAGAGATGGACACTCTTGGCGACAGACCCCATCCCACCACCTGGAAGGAGCACGAGCAGACCCAGCTGTTGCTGCAGGAAGCACGACGCCCTGATGACAACGACAGCGACCCACACTGGACACAATGCGACTACGACCACCATCTTCCCACCACCAACAAGGTGGACAAGTGGAATCCCGTGTCTGTGCGCAGTGGCTGGAACAGTGGCCCTACCAGCGACGAGCGTGGCAGCTGCACGGCGCGGGAGTTCCAGACGCTGCTGGCACACATGAAGGCACGCGCAGCCAAGCACCCTCGCCATATCCACACACACGAGAACCATGCACTGCGTGAGCTGATCAACAACGCCAGCAAGGTGTCCCTTGTGCGACACATCATTCTGGCGCTGGGCAATGTTGGCGTGCCGCCTGTCGACCTGGCCTTCTTTTTCCGCCTCATTAGACCACGCCTCACCTACAAGCAGGTTCAACAGGTCATCAGCAACACCCTCTCGCGCGGTGTCACCGCCCTCTCCCTCAAGATCGCCTGGTTGGACAACCCCCATCCCAGCGACGCCACACTGCACACCCTCCTCCACACCCTCATCGACCGCATCACACCCCACATCAACACCCGCCCTACCACCACTGACGCGGTCAACGCCCTCGACATCCCCAAGCTTGATCTGCCCGAGCCAACAGAGGAGGAGAAGATGGCCGTGGAGGATGAACTGCCAGATGGCGTTGTGCGCAGTGGCTGGACGCACTGGCGCAAGAGCGAGCGCAGCCACAGCAACAAGAAGGAGCACACGGCACTGCTGAACCACATGCACACTCTGGCCAATGAGCATCCCACCGACGACATCCCCGACCTCATGACCCTGCAGGCGCGTGTTGTGGTCTGCCATGGCAACCTGAACACGCTGGTCCGACAGATTCAGCTCGCTCTGGGCAACATTCCCCTCTCACAGGGCGACATGGCCTTCTTTCTCACCCTTCTCGGCCGAGACATGGATCAAAATGCGTGCTTCCTTGCCATCCGCGACGCTGGTCTGGCCACAGGTGTGACAGAGGCTGGGTTGAAGGTGTGCTGGCTGGAGGAGCCACACGACCACGGCGACCCCAACTACGCCCTCCTCAACCTGCTCATGACAGAGATGGACACTCTCGGCGAATGGCCCCCTCCCACCACCTGGAAGGAGCACAAGCAGACCCAGCTGTTGCTGCAGGAAGCACGACGCCCTGATGACAACGACAGCGACCCACACTGGACACAATGCGACTACGACCACCACCTCACCACTACCAAGGTGGACAAGTGGCATCCTGAGTCTGTGCGCAGTGGTTGGATCAATGGTCTCAGCGACGAGCGTGGCAGCTGCACGGCGCGGGAGTTCCAGACGCTGCTGGCACACATGAAGGCACGTGCAGCCAAGTACCCTCGCCATCAGCATGCGCACGAGAACCATGCACTGCGTGAGCTGATCAACAACGGCCGCAAGCAGTCTCTGGTGCGACACATCATCCTGGCGCTGGGCAACGTTGGCGTGCCGCCTGTCGACCTGGCCTTCTTTGTTCGCCTCCTCAGACCACGCCTCACCTACAGGCAGGTGCAAAGTGCCATCACTGGCACCCTCATCCGAGGCGTCACCTCCCTCTCCCTCAAGATCGCCTGGCTCGACAACCCCAAACCCAGCGACGCCACACTGCACACCCTCCTGCACACCCTCATCGACCGCATCACACCCCACATCACCACCCGCCCCACCACCGTCGCACTCATCAACGCCTACCCCATCCCCTCCTTCACCCTCCCCAAGCGCAAAGACCCTTCCTCTTCCTCCTCCTCCTCCTCCTCCTCCTCCTCCTCCTCGAAACGGCAACGCCTCGAATGAACCACCCTTCATTCCCACTCCCTCCCACTCACCCACCCTTCCCACCCTCTCTCCTCCACATACTCCTCCATCCCACCACACCCAAACATCGCCTCCCTCTCCTCCCCATTCATCACCAACGCCACCTCCATCGCCTCATCCACCTGTGCACCCCACCCATCTGCCTTCAACCAAAATATCACCAACACCCACAACATCCCTCCACCAGTCCAACACAATCCACATACACTCCAATACCACCGCCACCACCATGGACAAGGACTACTCAAGCACTCCGAAGCAACAACACCCACCCAACACCTACCCAGCGTGCGTTCTGCCTTCCACTCCGTTTTCTGACTGCCCGCTTCTCCCGCTTCCTTGCCTCCTTCTTGCCTCTGTCGCTTCCCTGCACTCCTCCCCTGCATCTCCCCTTCCCCATCATCACCTCTGCTGTTTTCTCCGCTCTTTTCCGATCCCATCCCCCCTGTCACTGCCCTCCCCGTTGCCAGTTTCCCCGTCTGCCAATCTCTTCCGTTTTCCCTCTTTGCTCGTTCCAGCCTCCCTTCACCGCCGCTTCTGCCCTGACGGCGTCCATTGCACCTCCCGCTCACCGTTCCCACCCCGCCCATCCCCCTCCCGTCTCCCCACAGCTACGGGTACATGGTCCCTCCCATGGCTGCCCAGCCGTTTCCGAACATGCCACCCGGCCAAGTCGTCCAAACCCCGTACCAGCACCCACAATCACCCATCATCTGGGTCCCTGTCAACACCCATCCCCAGCGACACCACGCGTATGCTCATCAGGGCCACCCATACTACCCCTACCCTCCTCCGCCGCCTCCTCAGCCGCGACAAGCCGCCCAGATGCACTTCGCTCAGACTTCGTTTCACCCTCCGCCTGCTCAACCCACCACAAACCACAACCGCGTCCCCAAACGCATCAGCCCTGCCTTTGTTGGTATCACACGGACCACATCCACCACCACATCGTCGTCCTCCTCCCACCAGGCCACACGGCAGACTGGAGACAGCGACGACGACGACGCAGACCAGGATACACACACACATGACACCGGCGACGTGGAAGACCTCATGTTCCTGAACTTTGGCCACCGTGAACCACGGTCAGTCTCCAGCAACACAGAGTGGATGACCAGCTCAGGGATGGAGGCGTACGAAGAAGACGGCGAGGCAAACGACGCAACCCAGCAGCAAGGGGACGACGAGTTGGACACTCAGGGAGGACTCAGCTTTGCAGACACTGGTGATGCCATGGATGAGGAGTACATGCCGCAAGATGACAGCGACAACGACACAGACGACATAGAGCAGGAGGACAGGGACGAATGGCAGCCGAGACGCACAAGTAGAGGCCACAAGCGACGAGGAAACCACGCCAGTCGTCGTACCGGTTCACAACAGGTGAAAGGCAGCGGACAGCGCAGGCTCAGGGTCACGGCTGGCAGTGGCACCGAGACAGGAACGTCGAGCACACGGGCAAGGAGGGACAAGAACGGAGACACCGGCGCTGGGAAGTCAGCAAGCGTGAATAAGAAGAACAAGTTGCCAGATGGAGTTGTGCGCAAAGGGTGGGCGGTTGGTGGTGACCACTGTGATCGCAGCCACAGCAACAAGAAGGAGCACACGGCACTGCTGAACCACATGCACACCCTGGCCAACGATCATCCCATCGACAATATCCCCGACATCATGGCACTGCAGGCGCGCGTTGTGGTCTGCAATGGCACCCTGTTGACGCTGGTCCGACAGATTCAGCTCGCTCTGGGCAACATTCCCCTCTCCCAGGGCGACATGGCCTTCTGCGTCAACCTTCTCGGTCGAAATGAGTATCGATTGGCGTGCAGAAAAGCCATCCACCACGCTGGTCTGGCCATGGGTGTGACCAAGGCTGGGTTGAAGGTGTGCTGGATGGAGAAGCCACACGACCACGGCGACCCCAACTACGCCCTCCTCCACCTGCTCATGACAGAGATGGACACTCTTGGCGACAGACCCCATCCCACCACCTGGAAGGAGCACAAGCAGACCCAGCTGTGGCTGCAGGAAGCACGACGCCCCGCTGACAACGACAGCGACCCACACTGGACACAATGCGACTACGACCACCACCTTGCCACCACCAATGTGGAAAAGTGGCATCCCGAGTCTGTGCGCAGTGGCTGGAGCAACGGTCCCAGCGACGAGCGTGGCAGCTGCACGGCGCGGGAGTTCCAGACGCTGCTGGCACACATGAAGGCACGCGCAGCCAAGCACCCTCGCCATGAGCACACACACGAGCACCAGGCACTGCGTGAGCTGATCAACAACGGCAGCAAGCAGTCCCTGCTGCGACACATCATCCTGGCGCTGGGCAACGTTGGCGTGCCGCCTGTCGACCTGGCCTTCTTTGTCCGCCTCCTCCGGCCACACCTCACCTACAAGAAGATGCGAAATGCTATCAGCGACACCCTCACTCGTGGCGTCACCTCCCTCTCCCTCATGATCGCCTGGTTGGACAACCCCAAACCCAGCGACGCCACACTGCACACCCTCTTGCACACCCTCATCGACCGCATCACACCCCACATCAACACCCGCCCCACCACAGTCGACGCCGTCAACGCCCTCTACATCCCCGAGCTTGTTTTGCCCGAGCCCACAGAGGAGGAAGTGGTGGCCGTGGAGGATGGACTGCCAGATGGAGTTGTGCGCAGTGGTTGGACGTCATGGCGCAAGAGCGAGCGCAGCCACAGCAACAAGAAGGAGCACACGGCACTGCTGAACCACATGCACACTCTGGCCAACGAGCATCGCATCGACGACATCCCCGACCTCATCACCCTGCAGGCTCGCGTTGTGGTCTGCCATGGCACCCTGACCACGCTGGTCCGACAGATTCAGCTCGCTCTGGGCAACATTCCCCTCTCCCAGGGCGACATGGCCTTCTGCCTCACCTTTCTCGACCGTGACATGGATCAACTGGCGTGCAGCCAAACCATCATCAAAGCTGGTCTGGCCATGGGTGTGACAGAGGCTGGGTTGAAGGTGTGCTGGCTGGAGGAGCCACACGACCACGGCGACCCCAACTACGCCCTCCTCCACCTCCTCCTGACAGAGATTGACACTCTCGGCGACAGGCCCCATCCCACTACCTGGAAGAAGCACAAGCAGACCCAGCTGTGGCTGCAGGAAGCACGACGCCGTGCTGACAACGACAGCGACCCACACTGGACACAATGCGACTACGACCACCACCTCACCACCACCACGGTAGACAAGTGGTATCCTGAGTCTGTGCGCAGTGGCTGGAGCACCAACCTCTACAACGACGAGCGTGGCAGCTGCACGGCGCGGGAGTTCCAGACGCTGCTAGCACACATGAAGGCACGCGCAGCCAAACACCCTCGCCATCAGCACGAACACGAGCACCATGCACTGCGTGAGATGATCAACAACGGCAACCTGCTGTCCCTGCTGCGACACATCATCCTGGCGCTGGGCAACGTTGGCGTGCCGCCTGTCGACCTGGCCTTCTTTGTCCGCCTCCTCAGGCCACGCATCACCTACCAGCAGGTCTGCCCTGCCATCAGCGCCACCCTCACCCGCGGCGTCACCTCCCTCTCCCTCAAGATCGCCTGGCTCGACAACCCCCAACCCAGCGACGCTACACTGCACACCCTCCTCCACACCCTCATCGACCGCATCACACCCCACATCTCCACCCGTCCGACCACCGTCGCACTCGTCAACGCCTACCCCATCCCCCCGCTCACCCTCGCCAAGCGCAAAGAACCTTCCTCCTCCTCATCCTCCTCGAAACGCCAACGCCTCGAATGAACCACCCTTTCGTTCCCACACCCTTCCCACTCACCCTCCCCTCTCCAGCCACCCAATCACCCTCTCTATCACCTCATTCGTCAGTGTCACCCACCCTCCCACCCTCTCTCCTCCACATACGCCTCCATCCCACCACACCCAAACATCGCCTTCCCCTCTTCCCCATTCATCACCAACCCCGTCTCTTTAGCCTCATCCACCTGTGCAGCCCACCCATCTGCCTTCAACAAAAATATCACCAACACCCACAACACCCGCCACCTGTCCAACGCAATCCACATACACTCCAGTTGCACCACCGCCACCATGGACAAGGACTACTCAAGCACTCCGAAGCAACAACACACACCGAACACCTACCCAGCGTGCGTTCTGCCTTCCACTCCGTTTTCTGACTGCCCACTTCTCCCGCTGCCATGCCTCCTCCATGCCTCCGTCGCTTCGCTGCACTCCTCCCCTGCCTCTCCACTTCCCCGTCACCGCTGTTGCTGCCTTTTCCGCTCTTCTCCGATCCCCTCCCCCCTGTCACTGCCCTCCCCGTTGCCAGTTTTCCGGTCTGCTCATCTCCTCCGTTTTCCCTCTCTGCTCGTTCCAGCTTCCCTTCACCCCGCCTCTCCCCTGACGGCGTCCATCCCGCCTTCCACTCACCGGTCCCTCCCCACCCTGCCCCTCCGCGTCTCCCCCACAGCTACGCGTACATGGTCCCTCCCATGGCTGCCCAGCCGTTTCCGAACATGATGCCCGTCTCTGGCGTACAAAACCCGTACCAGCACCCACAACCACCCATCATCTGGGTCCCTGTCAACACCCACTCCCAGCAGCACTACGCATATGCTCACCAGGGCCACCCATACTACGCCTACCCTCCTCCGCCGCCTCCTCAGCCGCGACAAACCGCCCAGATGCACTTCGCTCAGCCTCCGCTGCACCGTCCGCCTGCTCAACCCACCACAAACCACAACCGCGTCCCCAAACGCGTCAGCCCTGCCTTTGTCGGCCTCACACGGACTACATCCACCACCACATCGTCGTCGTCCTCCCACCAGGCCACACGGCAGACTGGAGACAGCGACGACGACGACGCAGACCAGGATACACACACACATGACACCGGCGACGTGGAGGACCTGATGTTCCTGAACTTTGGCCACCATGAACCACGGACAACCTCCAGCAACTCAGATTGGATGACCAGCTCAGGGATGAAGGCGTTCGAAGAAGACGGCGAGGCAGACGACGCAACCCAGCAGCAAGTGGACGACGAGTTGGAAACTCAGGGTGCACTCAGCTTCGCAGACACTGATGATGCCATGGATGAGGAGTACATGCCGCAAGACGACAGCGACGACGACACAGACGACTTGGAGCTTGAGGACATGGACGAATGGCAGCCGAGACGCACAGGAAGAGTACGCACACGACGACGCAGAGGCCTCACCAGTACTGGTCCACAGAAGATGAAAGGCAGTGGACAGCGCAGGCTCAGGGTCACGGCTGGCAGTGGCACAGAGACAGGAACGTCGAGCACACGGGCAAGGAGGGCGGAGAACGGAGACACCGGTGCACGGAAGAAAGCAGGCGTAGACAAGACGAACAAGTTGCCGGATGGAGTTGTGCGCAAAGGGTGGACAGGGGGACACAGTGACGAGCGCAGCCACAGCGACAAGGAGGAGCACACGGCACTGCTGATCCACATGCACACTCTGGCCAACGAGCATCGCGTCGACGACATTCCCGACCTCATGACCCTCCAGGCGCGTGTTGTGGTCTGCCATGGCACCCTGACCACGCTGGTCCGACAGATTCAGCTCGTTCTGGGCAATATTCCCCTCTCCCAGGGCGACATGGCCTTCTGCCTCACCCTTCTCGGCCGTGACATGGATCAACATGCGTGCAGCC
The DNA here is from genome assembly GCA_026936335.1 of Mantamonas sphyraenae. NCBI lineage: Eukaryota > Mantamonadidae > Mantamonas > Mantamonas sphyraenae. The sequence continues at coordinate 9,776 of JAPMXV010000023.1, forward strand.
GTGCCATCATCAGCGCTGGTCTGGCCGTGGGTGTGTCAAAGGCTGGGTTGAAGGTGTGCTGGCTGGAAGAGCCACACGACCACGGCGACCCCAACTACGCCCTCCTCCACCTGATCATGACAGAGATGGACACTTTCGGCAGCAGAGCCCATCCCGCCACCTGGAAGGAGCACAAGGAGACCCAGCTGTGGCTGCAGAAAGCACGACGCCCAGCTGACAACGACAGCGACCCACACTGGACTCAATGCGACTACGACCATCACCTTGCCACCACCACGGTGGAAAAGTGGGAACCAGAGTCTGTGCGCAGTGGCTGGGCAACGCACAATCCCAGCGACGAGCGTGGCAGCTGCACGGCGTGGGAGTTCCAGACGCTGCTGACACACATGAAGGCACGCACAGCCAAGCACCCTCGCCATCAGCATACACATGAGCACCATGCACTGCGTGAGCTGATCAACAACGGCAGCCTGAATTCCCTTGTGCGACACATCATCCTGGCGCTGGGCAACGTTGGTGTGCCGCCTGTCGACCTGGCCTTCTTTGTCCGCCTCCTCAGACCACGCCTCACCTACCAGCAGGTGCAAGGTGCCTTCAAGCACCCCCTCACCCGCGGTGTCACCTCCATCTCCCTCAAAATCGCCTGGCTCGACAACCCCCAACCCAGCGACGCCACACTGCACACCCTCCTCCACACCCTCATCGACCGCATCACACCCCACATCACCACCCGCCCCACCACTTTCGCGCTCGTCAACGCCTACCCCATCCCCTCCTTCACCCTGCCCAAGCGCAAAGTCCCTTCCTCTTCCTCCTCCTCCTCCTCCTCCTCCAAACGCCAGCGCCTGGAATGAACCACCCCTTCATTTCCACACCCTCGCACTCACCCTCCCCTCCCCACCCACCCAATCACCCTCTCCATCACCTCATCCGGCAGTGTCACCCACCCTTCCCACCCTCTCTCCTCCACATACGCTTCCATCCCTCCACACTCAAACATCGCCTCCCTCTCCTCCCCGTTCATCACCAACCCCACCTCCATCGCCTCATCCACCTCCGCACTCCACCCAATCCAATGCCACGCCTTCCTCCACCCTGCCTCCCTCACAATCTCCACCGTTTCCATCCTCGGCCTCGCACCCCACCCCCGCAACACCTCAACCAACCCGTCCTCCCCTCCCTTCACCCCTCTCTCCAGCGCAGTTTCCTTCCCTCCATCCCCTGCAAACGTGTCCACAGGCACCCCCCCCTCCTTCAACGCACCCATCTTCTCCAAATCCCCACACTCCACAAACTCCACATGCATGTCCTTGTTCCTCTCCAACAGCGACCGCAACGCGTCATTACGAACGCCTTCGAAGTTCCAGCACGACCGATTGCCTTCCATCGCTTGAACAACTGCTGCTGCGCTTTCTGCCCCGATGCGGTTGCTACCAAGGTCCAGTCTCTGCAAGCTTCTGTTCTCACTCAGTCTCTGCCCCATAGCTGTTGCTCCTTCATCCCCGATGCTGTTGTAGCCGAGGTACAGTGTCTGCAAGCTACTGTTCTCCCTCAGTGCCTGCCCCAGTGCTGCTGCTCCTTCGTCCCCGATGCTGTTGAAGCCAAGTAACAGTGACTGCAAGCTGCCGTTCTCACTCAGTCCTTGCCTCAGTGCTGCTGCTCCTTCTGCACCGATATTGTTATCACTGAGGTCCAGTCTCTGCAAGCTACTGCTCTCGCTCAGTCCCTTCCCCATTGCTGCTGCTCCTTCGTCCCCGAGGCTGTTGTAGCCAAGGAACAGTGCCTGCAAGCTGCTGTTGTCACTCAGTGCCTGCGCCAATGCTGCTGCTCCTGCTGCACCCATTCTGTTGTCCCAGAGATTCAGTGTCTGCAAGCTGCTGTTTGCGGTCAGGGCCTGCGCAAGTGCTACTGCTCCTTCTGCCCCGATGCTGTTGTTTTCCAGGTTCAGTGTCTGCAAGCTGCTGTTCCCACTCAGTGCCTGCGCAAATGCTGTGGCTCCTTCTGAACCGATGCTGTTGCTCTGGAGGTACACTTTCTGCAAGCTGCAGTTGTCACCTAGTGCCTGCGCCAGTGCCGCTGCTCCTTCTGACCCGATGCTGTTGCTCTGGAGGTGCACTGTCTGCAAGCTGCTGTTCTCACTCAGTGCTTGCGCCAGTTCTGCTGCTCCCTCTGCCCCAATTCTGTTGAGGGTGAGAAACAGTGTCTGCAAGCTTCTGTTCTCCCTCAGTGCTTGCGCCAGTGCTGCTGCACCTTCTGCACCGATGTTGTTGTCGCTGAGTTCCAGTGTCTGCAACATACCGTGCTCACAAAGTGCCTGCGCCAGTGCTGCTGCGCCTTCTGCCCCGATGCTGTTGCTACCTAGGGACAGTGTCTGCAAGGTGCTGTTCTGACTCAGTCTCTGCGCCAGAGCTGCTGCTCCTTCTGCCCCGATCCCGTTGTATTCCAGGTTCAGTGTCTGCAAGCTACTGTTCTCACAAAGTGCCTGCGCCAGTGCTGCTGCGCCTTCTGCCCCGATGCTGTTGCTATCTAGGGACAGTGTCTGCAAGGTGCTGTTCTCAATTAGTGCCTGCGCAAGTGCCACTGCTCCTTCTGCCCTGATGCTAGTGCTGTCGAGGTCCAGCGTCTGCAAGCTGCTGTTCTGAGCCAGTGCCCGCGCTAGTGCCACTGCTTCCTTGTCTCCCAGGTCCACGTTGCGAAGGTGCAGTTCCTGTGTGCAACCTGTCAACACACGCTCCATCCTTTCCTACATACCCTACACCCATCCCTCCTCCTCCTCCCCTCGTTCGACGATCAAACGTCACGCTCGCCACCTCCCTCCCGATTTCTTTCGGCCAACTCACCCTTCCTTGAGCCTGTAAAGCTTCCACAATCCGCCCATGGTCCCCGCTCTGCAACAACTCCACCCATCTACCTTTTGCCAATCCCATATCCTGCGCACTTCCATGAGTGTCAGCTCCTCCCGATTCCTCCCTCCCGTGTCACTCTCTATCCCACCCACACACGCCACAAGTCCCCCCCCCCCACCCTTCCCTACCCGATGACTGTTCCGAACTCTGTGTGTGTGCAATATGCGTTGGATGCGCCCCCGCACGGAGGACGAGCAGCACTCAAAAAAATCCTTTTCTTCCACACCTTCACATCCCTTCATTCCCACTCCCTCCCACTCACCCTCCCCTCCCCACCCACCCAATCACCCTCTCCATCACCTCATCCGGCAGTGTCATCCACTGTGCAGTCGGTTCATACTCCTCCATCCCTCCACACCCAAACATCGCCTCCCTCTCCTCCCCATTCATCACCAACCCCACCTCCATCGCCTCATCCACCTCCACACTCCACCCAATCCAATGCCACGCCTTCCTCCACCCTGCCTCCCTCACCATCCCCACCGTTTCCATCCTCGGCCGCGCGCCCCACCCCCGCAACACCTCAACCAACCCGTCCTCCCCTCCCTTCACCCCTCTCTCCAGCGCAGTCTCCTTCCCCCCATCCCCTGCAAACGTGTCCACAGGCACACCCCACTCTCTCAACTCTCTCATCTTCTCAAAATCCCCACACTCCACAAACTCCATGTGCTTCCCCTTGTTTCTCTCCAACAAAAACTGCAGCGCATCGTTCTCGATTCCCCGAACATCCCAGCACGAACGGTTGCCTTCCAGTCCAACAACCAACGCTGCTTCTCCCACGCGGTTCTCCCCGAGATCCAAAATCTGCAAACTGCTGTTCGCAACCAACGCCACTGCCAAAGCTGCCGCCCCATTCCCCCCTATGGCATTTCCTCGTAGCCCCAGCCACGTCAGCGTGCTGTTGCGATGCAGACTTTCCGCCAACGCGCACGCTGCGTCGTTGCCGACCTTACAGCTCGAAAGATCCACCGTGCGCAAGGTGCAGTTCCCACGCAGTGCTCCTGCTATTGCCGCCACTCCTTCTCTCCCCACGCCATTGTTCCACATGATCAGCACCTCCAAACCATCCAGCGCACGCGCAAGGGCCGCCGCCCCCACGTCCCCAATCCCGTTCCAGCTCACGCTGAGCCTCCTCAGACTCCTGTTCTCCATCAAACCCTCTGCAATTGCCTCCATCCCAACATCTCCAATGCCGTTATAGGTTAGATCTAGGGTGTGCAGCCCTGTGTTCCGCTGCAGTGCCGCGCCCAGCGCTCGTGCCCCCTTTTCGCCAATGCGGTTGTTCCACAAGGACAACACCTGCAGTCCACAGTTCACAAGCAACAATGCTGCCAGTTTCTCCGTTCCCTTATCCCCAATGGCGTTCCTGTTCAAATCCAGCGTCGAAAACCCTTCGCTCTCCACCAGCCCATCAGCCAGCGCTGCAGCTCCTTCTTCCCCAAGCGTCACCCAATGCAACTTCACCACCTGCAACATTCGGCCATCAGTTCCCTCTTCCCTCCCGCGCAACCCCCCATCCCACCCCCCACCCCCCCCCCCCCCCCCTTCACCACCTGCAACATTTGGCCATCAGTACCTCTTCCCTCCCGCGCAACCCCCCATCCCACCCCCCACCCCCCACCCCCCTACCTCCCCCTCCTCCCAAAACCCACCTTTCCAGCCTCCCCCACCACCACCTTCACCCTTTCGACATCCCCACTCACAACTGCATCCTCTAACCCTTCCGTGTTCATCAAACCCCCATTCCATTGCCCTCACTCCCGCCTTCATCCGCCCACCCATCCCAACTCCTCTCCATCATCTCCTCCATCCTCTCAACCCCCACCACCGCCTCCTCCCACTTCCACCGCCTTGCCATACCTGCACACACCTCCCTCGCCGTCTCCACCCGTTCCAACACGTGGCTCTGCAACGCAACTCCGCCCAGAAACCGTTCCATCTCTGCGCACACCTCCACGCCCTCCTCCGCTCGTCCCAACCCATGCACAACCATCACCGCCTCCACCTTGTGCTGCCATCGCCACCCATGCCGCAACACACGCGCGTACCCCTCCGACCGCCTCCCATAAACACCCGCCGCGTGCACCACCGCCTTGTCCAACAGCCGCCCACGCTCCTCTTCGTCCAGCTCCGCCAACAATAGATACGCCTCCACCAATCCGCCTCGAATCCGCGTGTCTGGATGGTGCTTCACAAGCGCCTCCCGTCGCCCGACTGCCCGGCGCAGGTTTGTTCTCGCACGCCGTGTCTCCCCCTGCTTCATCCGCAGCCGCCCACGCACTTCGTCCCTGTCCGCACGCATCATCACACGTTGGTCCTCTGTGCTCCCTCCCGTCCTCACGTTTCGCGTCACCCGCCGCACCGCCGCCTCCGCCCGGCCAAGTGCCCCGTCCTCCTTCACCAGCGCCTGTGCCACGCCCACAAGCACCACATGCCTCACATACGCGTCTTCCACCCTGTGTGTTCTCATCAACGCCTGTGCACGCAGCAGATCCGCGCGAGTTCCCTGCAGCCCGTGCGCCAACACCGCCCGCTCCACCAACTTTGCTCCATCTTCCCTCTCCTTCCGCTCCATCGACCACCACTCCCACACACCTACTTGTCCCACTGCGTCCACGGCCCGCTCTGCAAGTCGCAACACCTGCTTGGCGTGCTCCCCGACAACCGCTGCCTCCCTTGCCAGCCCTGCATTCCTCAGCACAACCTCATTCAGCGCCCCCAGCAGCTCGCTCGTCTCCGTCTGCGTAAGACTGCGCACATTGTGCGCCAGCGCGTCCCTGTATCCCGGCTCCACAGAGAATAGCCGAGGCATCTGTTCGCTCGGCACAACAATCGACCGCCCCTCCAGCTGTCGTATCGCTGCCTGTGCCTCAGCTTCGCTGCAGCACTCACACGCCGTCTCCAGCACGTCCTCATGCACCAACGCCTTTGGCCCCACCGTGTTCAAAACCTTTAGCAAACAACCCGTGCACGCCTCCCTCCGCATCCGTTGCACGTGTCGGTTCCTCTTTGTCGCCGCACTGTGCACCCCGTCTACCTGTGTATGTGCCACGGCAGGTCTGCTACCCCATGCACTCCCGCGTCCGTGTTCGCGCAGGTACGCGCTCATCACATCCACCTCAAACTCCATCTGCTCCCCAAGCCGTTCCACCTGCTCCCTCCGCATCCCATGCCCACCTCCACTCGCCAGCTTGGCCATTTCCATCAGCTCATTGCTGTCCAGCTTGCTCGAAAGGCGCACAACCTTGGGCGAGTACGCCCCGAGGTGCCTGTGCGCCCCTGAATCCCTCCCCACAAACACAATCGACCCGTTCTCCAGCCCAATCCTCTCCACCACGCTCGCCAGTCGCCTGCGGTCCTCCACACTGACCCCATCCAGCACAAGCACCCAACGCGTCTCGCGGTCCAACCCCTGCACCCACCGCGCCACATGCGCCGTGTGCGACTCCCCAAGGTTTGCCCCGCCCAGCCTCTCACTCAGGTCTTCCATGCACCCCTCCAATCCCTGGCCCGTGCCCATCAACCATTCTGCCTCGGTGTCTTGCGTCTGCAAATGTGCCACCGCGCTGCTTTTCCCACACCGTGTCGGCCCAGTGATCACAACCACCTCCCCTCCCTTCAACCGCAGCCCTCTTGTCGCTGTTCGTTGTACAGTCTGGCTCCGCACCACCCACAGCTGCTGCCGCCGCCGTTTCTCTTCTGCCGCCCTTGCCACCGCCTTCTCCCTCTCTCGCCGCTCCTCCTCCGCCACCCTCTCCCGGCCCTTTTCATACTCCGAGTACCCAAAGTACACGACAAACGGAATCGCCATCCCCTGCAGAACATTTGCCCCTGCGTTCACAAACGGCAACACGCGCCGAACTTTGCCCATCACCTCCGGATCCACTCCCGGCCCTCCCAGACCAGTGATCAACTCTCTCCTCCCGCCAATCACGCGCACCCCATTCCCCCTCAGCTTCAACCGTCGCATCATCATGTCTATTCTATTCCCTTGCACCTAAAGGCGCTCCGCGATCAGCCCACGCACCTTCACCACACTCTCCCCACGCAGCCGCGTCCAGTCCATCACTCCACCTTCCACCTCTGCCCGCGCACTCTCCCACTCTCCCTCATCCAGCGACGACACCCGGTCGTAGTACCACGCCAACCGTTCCCGGTTCTCCTCGGCCCACCCGTCCATCACTCCCATGTACGATTCCTTCCCGCCCGGCCGCACCCCGTTTGCAAAACTCTGCAGCGCTTTGCTCATCAGCTTCAACGTCGTCATGCTCTCTCTGCCCGGTGCCGTCTCTGTAAACAGCTTCACCTTGAACAGATGCGGCGTCACCCAACGCAGAAACAACGTGTTTGCCAACGCCCCGGCATACCGCTCCTCCCCGACCACCTCACGCATCACCGCAAACACAGCTCGCATCTCCAACGGCATTTCCTCCACCGCATCCACCAGCCCGTCCATCACCGCCGTGCACAGATTTGCCAGACGCGCCGCATCTTCCTCGCTTGCCTCTTTCCCTGGCCCCATCTCCACGGCCACCTTGTCCTCCACCACATGCCGCACCACGTCTCCCACCACACGTTCCATGTGTTCCAATCCCTGACGCGCCATAAATCGCGTCATGATCTTGCTCTCCAGCGAATCCAGACGCAGCAACGGCGCTGCCCCGTTCTTGCTCTTTTCCACCTGCAGCTCCATCAGCACACGCACCAGCCTCCCCATCTGCTTCCCACACACAAACACCTCCAGCAGGTGCTCCGCCATTTCGTCCACCGCCTCCCCATAGTTCAGCTTCACCACACGTTCCAGCAGCGGCGGATCACGCGCAAACAAAACGCTCGGCATCACCACAATGCTCATCTGCTGCGTCCGTATCTGCTCCACAACCTCCATCTCGTCCTCTCCCCCCACCACCTGCGACACGTCCGAGTATGCGTCGTCCATCGCCAGCGCACTCACGTCTCCGGCCTCCACATCCCTCGGCGCCCGGATGACCCCGGTTGCCAGCGGGTCCACAAACGGCTCCCCGTCCTCCGCCGCCTCCTCCAGCTCTCCATACTTCAGCTTCAGTCTCGATTCCGGGTGTCCCTCTCGCGCCGCCCGCTCGTAAAGCCGTTGTGCTGCCCCAATGTTCCTCGCCACTCCGGCTCCTTCCTGGTACAGCCGCCCCAGGTTGTACAGCGCCTCCACGTGCCCTCCCAACGCACCCAGCCGATACCAACGTGCAGCCTCTTCCAGACTCTGCGCCACCCCCAGCCCTCGCTCGTGCAACATGCCCAGCGCGTTCTGGCAATGTGCATCCTCTGCAAGCGCCCCGTCTTGAAAGTACTGCGCCGCCAGACGCACGTTCTGCTCCACCCCTATCCCTTCCAGCAGCATGTCCGCCACTCGCACCACGCTTTCCATGTGTCCCCCGTCCGCTGCCAGGGTGTAGTGCCGAAACGCAAGCCACGCGCTCTGCTCCACCTCCAGCCCGTGCTCGTACATCACTCCCAGGTGGTACGCCGCCTCGCTGCTGCCCATGTCCTGTGCCAGTCGCAACATGCGCGCCGCCTCAAAGTACTGCTGCTGCTGCAGGTACATGTACCCGAGATTGCACATCCCAGCCGGGTGGTGCTTCTCCGCCGCCGCCTTGTAATGCTTCATCGCCAGCGCCAGGTCCTGCGGCACTCCGTCCCCGCACTCTCGTAGCACGTGCCCAGGTTGTTTGCTGCCGACGCGTTCCCGCTTGCCGCCGCGCTGGCAAACAGCTCCACTGCCCGCACCTTGTCCGTGTACACCCCGTTGTCCTCCTTAAACAGCAGCGACCCCAGATTGTTCTGTGCCGTCGCCTGCCCGCCTCGACACGCCAGTTCGTAGTACTCCATAGCCTTTTGCAGCCCGCCCATCACCAGTCCCTTTTCGTACAGGTAGCCCAGCGCCGCTGCTGCGTCGTAGTGGCCCTGCAGCGCCGCCTTGTTGTAGTACTCTGCCGCCACTCCAATGTCTCGCGACACACCCACGCCTCGCTCGTACAGCGAGCCCAGCGCATACGCAGCCGCCGGCCACCGCGTCGCCGCCATGTCGTACCAGTGTGCCGCCAGCGCCGGGTTTGCATCCCTGCCCAGCCCGTGCTCAATCATGTGTCCGATGTTGTACTGTGCAGGCGCATACGGCACCGCCGCTGCACGTTCGTACCGTGCGTATGCCACCTGGTAGCTCTGCGGATACCCGTACCCGAAAAAAGTACTTGTCTCCCTGCGCCGTCAGCTGGATCGCGTCGTCCTGGTCCAGCTCCTTCCAATCGTTGAACCCAGGCAGACCTGCCGCCAGCGCCAGTTTGCTCACGTTACTGCTCGCCTCCCCGGCCTCGTCCAGGCCCCGTGTCGCCAGCGCCAGCGTCAGAGCGCTTGTAAAATCGTTCACCTGGTACCCAAACTCCCTCTGGATCTTTTCAAACCGTTCCCCATGCTTGCTCTGCTGCCGAAACCCCGACGCGTCCTTCATGCTGCGCCCGTCCTCTCCCTGTGTCAGTCTTCCTCTCTGCACCCTTCTTCCGCACTCGCAAAAACAAAACTTCTGCGCGCCACCTACATTCCCAGCTCCCCGTTGCTCGTCTCCAGAAAGTTCACAAAGCTCAACAGCGACTGCTTCACCATCTTGTCCTCCGAATGTGCCTGCAGCACCCTCGACAGTTTCTCCAGCAGATTCTACACCGAGCACGCGCCCCGATTCCTCAATGTCAGCCAACGGCCGCCCGCCAAAATCCGTTCCCGCTCCCTCCCTCCCTCCCTCCCTCCCTCCTTCCCTCCTTCCCCCCCGTCCCCGCTCCCCTCACCTGAGCCTGCGCACACCGGTTCATAAACTCATCGCTCGCCTTCAACTTCTGCTTGCTCACCAACCCTTCCGCCAACCGATACGTGTCCGCCAACAAACTCTCCAGCCGCTCCACCACCGCATTTCCCTGCTGCCGAATCGCCCTGGCCCCACCTGCACTCCCCACTCCTTCACCTCTCGATTGCTCTCTGCTCATTCACAGTTCTCTTCGCTTGAGCTTGCCCCACCCGCCGCCAACCAAACAACCCACAACAACACCACAACCACAACATGTTCACCAAACTCACCCGCGCCTCACTCGCCCCGTCCACCCGCTCCACCCTCTCCCTCAACCAAACCCTCCACGGCTACGTTGTCAACAACATCCAAGACGTGCCCGAGTTTGATCTCCAAGTCGTCCAGCTCGAACACCAGGACACAGGCGCACAGCACCTTCACATCCACACCGACGACCCAAACAATGTGTTTTCCGTCTCTTTCCCAACACAGCCCACCGACGACACAGGCGTGGCCCACATCCTCGAGCACACCGTCCTCTGCGGCTCCGAAAAGTACCCGGTCCGCGACCCCTTCTTCAACATGCTCAAGCGTTCCATGAGCACCTTTATGAACGCCATGACCGCCTCCGACTTCACCACCTACCCCTTCTCCACTCTCAATGAGGTCGACTACCGCAACCTCATGAGCGTCTACCTCGACGCAACCTTCTTTCCGCAATTGGCCCGCGACGACTTTCTCCAGGAGGGCCATCGCTTTGACTTTGCCAACCACGACACAAACCCGCCCTCGGGTCTCCTCTACAAGGGCGTCGTCTACAACGAGATGAAGGGTGCCCTCGCAAACGCAGAGGCCCTCTACTACCACGAAGTCCTCCGCGCCCTCTACCCAAACACCACCTACCACTACAACAGCGGCGGCCTCCCGTCTGCCATCCCCGACCTCACCTACGAACAGCTCGTCGACTTTCATCGCCATCACTACCATCCCACAAACGCCCGCTTCTTCACCTACGGCTCCTTTGATCTCGAGCCCACCCTCCAACACATCCACAACCACGCCCTCTCCCGCTTCGGTCCCATCCAGCCCGTCCCAGACGTCCCCGATGTCCACCGCTACACCTCTCCCATCTCCACAACCGTCACCGGCCCGGCAAACGACATGGCCCCAAACCCCGACAAGCAGGTCATCACAGGCTCCACCTACCTCGCCAACGACGTCCGCGACCACTACACAACCTTCAAACTCGACGTCCTCTCCACCCTCATGTTTGACGGTCCCTCCTCCCCGTTCTTCCAGGCCCTCCTCGCCTCCGGTCTCGGCGACGCCTTTTCCCCCGTCACCGGCTACGCCTCCTACGTCAAGCACACCTTTCTCGGCGCCGGCGTACAGGGCACCTCCTCCGACCAGGTTGACAACGTCCTCCAAACCATCCAGGACACCTGGCACCGCGTCGCACACGACAGCCACGGCCTCTCCGACAAGCGCATCCAGGGCGTCCTCCACCAGCTCGAGATCAGCCGCCGCGTAAAGGGCACAGACTTTGGCCTCTCTCTCCTCTGGGCCCTCATGCGCTCCTGGGCCCACCAGAAGGATCCCATCGAAACCATTCTCCTCTCCAAGCACATCGATGCCCTACGCGCAGACCTCCAAACCGGCAAGGTCTTTGAGCCCCTCGTCCAGCAGTACATCCTCGACAACCCGCACCGCGCAGACGTCACCATGCTCCCCGACGCAGACTACCACGCTTCCCTCCAGCGCACAGAGGCCCAACGTCTCGCCACCCTCGAAGACGCCTTCAACGACGACCAGAAGCGCGACATCGTCGACACCGCTCGCCGCCTCCAGGAGCGCCAGGACCAGGACCAGGACATGAGCATCCTCCCCACCCTCACACGCGACGACATCAACCCGCACGGCATCGACTGGAACCTCGTCCCTACCACCGTCCACGACAGCCCCGTCTTTGTCAACGAGCAGGCCACGAACCAGGTCGCCATCGTCCACTCTCTCTTTGACCTCCCGTCTCCACTCCCGCCCCATCTCCAGGACGCCCTCCCGCTCTTCAACGCCACCCTCACACGCCTCGGCGCTGCAGACATGGACGACCAGCAGCTCAACCAAGAGATCGACCTCCACACAGGCGGCATCGGCCTCTCCTCCGTCGTCCATGCCAATCTCGACGACGCCTCCTCCTTCACACACAGCGTCCTCCTCGGAAGCCGTGCCCTCGACCGCAATGCCTCCCACATGAGCTCCCTCATCCGCGCCGTCCTCAACGAGCCCTGGCACGACGACCGCGCCCTCCCCACCCTCCGCACACTCATTGCCAGCCGTGCCAGCGCCCTTACAGACAGCGTCGCTCAGAACGGCCACGTCTTTGCACGCACTCTCGCCGCTGCACCCCTCTCCCCGTACCACGCCCTCTGTGAACGCCTCGACGGTCTCTCCCACGTTCGCTACATGAACAACCTCCAGGCAAACCCCGAAGCGCCCCAACTCATCCTCACCCACTTTGACCAACTCTCCCAATCCCTCTTTGACCCGGCCTCCCTCCGCACAAAGATCACCGCCGACCGCCAAACCCTCGACTCTGCCACCCACGATGCCCTCGCCTACCTCCAGCACATCGGCCAGCGCCACCAGCCCCTTCCCTCTTCCTCTTCCTCCGCCTCCGATCCCTCCCACCGCCGCCTGTTTTACCACGTGCCCTTCCCAGTCAACTACGGCGCCAAGGCTGTTCCCACTGTCGCCTACAACCACCCAGACTACCCGGCTCTCACCGTTGCCGCAAAGATCATGGGCGCAAACTACCTCCACCGTGAGATCCGCGAAAAGGGCGGCGCATACGGCAGCGGCGCCATCCAAGGCCCCGGTGCAATGACCTTTTTCAGCTACCGCGACCCTCGCACCCTCGAGACCCAGCAGGTCTTTGACGACGCCTGCACTTGGCTCGCACGCGGCGAATTCACACAACGCTGGCTCGACGAGGCCATCCTCAGTGTCTTTGGCCAGGTCGACGCTCCCGTCGCCCTCCAGGCTCGTGGCAACGCCCAGTTCCTCCACAACATGACCTACGACGACCTCGAACGCCGCCGCCAGCAGTACCTCGCTGTCTCCCGCGACGACATTGTCGACGTCGCCCAACGCTACCTCGTCGACGTCGATGGCTCCCGCGCCATCCTTGGCTCCCTCACCGACGACCTACGCACACGCCTGGGCAACGACTGGGAAACCGAGATGTGATCTCCCACAAGTCAATTTGAAAAACACCCTTTCATTCCCTCGGCTCCAAGCCCGGGAATCACTCCAGGATCAACTCCTCGTCCTCCTCATACGTCTGGCTCTGCTTCTTGCTGCTCTTGCTGCTCTTGCTGCTGTTCGGGTTCGAGTTCTGGCTCGTCAGCTCTCGTCGGAACAGCAGGATGTGTGGCTCCGGACTGTGCTTCGCATAGTGGATCTACAACACCGTTGTTCACACGCACACCCCCTTTCCCGTGTCAGCGCTCCACTTCCGGCCGCGTTTCCGCCCCCTTCCGATCTTCACGCGCGCCAAAAATCCACTTTGCAAAAGCCCGCCCACAACCACTCACCCAGCCCCTGCTCTGCTGCACGCCCAGACCACGCCACTCCGTCTCGCTCATCAGCTTGTTCTTCGGCACCATCTTTGCGATGTCGTTCGGCAGGATAACGTGACTGTTCCAATCCACCCCACACCGCGTCCGTGTCAGCGTACCGTTGACGCGCGGATTTTTTTGGCGCGCGCCCAAATCTCCACCTCCTCCCACCCCCGTCTCCAGCAACCATGCACTGCCCACAACACGTCCACCGCCTTGCTCCAAAACACACACACATGACCATCCCCATCACTGCACGTCCGGCCCCCTCCTGCCCTCCCCACGACAGTTTGCTTCAAAGGCTCCAAATCCACCCAACCTACCGGTACTCGTACACGTCGTCATAGTATTTCTCAGAGTACATAATTTGCTTGGCAGACATGGTTGTGTAAGTGTTGGTTGTCTGGGTTGCGTTCTGTGAATGATATGTGCCTGTGTCTTTGCCTTTTCAACTGCCCCGCGCAGCGCAGCGAAACACACACCCAACAACAACAGTCCCATGTCCACCTCACGTCACCCGCTTCCAGGTAGTGCCCCCGCTCCAACTCGATTCCCTCTCCTCCGCCTCTCCACCCACACCCACCCTCACACCGCCTTCCCGCCGGGCCCCAATTTCTCAGAACGACAAGCGGACGAGGTGTTCGCCCTCCAGTGCATCTACGAGGACGAGTTTGAAGAGGGAAAGTCCAACTCTGTCTTCCACCTCAACCTCAAACCAAACCTCGATCCCGGCGACAAGATCAATGTCGCCCTCAAACTCAGCGTTCGGTGCGTTTCCTCCCCCCCCCCTCCACACGGGCTCCCCTCTCTTCCCGCAAAAAGCTCAAAACCCATCCTGACGCCCTGTCCTCCCCTCTCTTCTCCCAACCCACCTCCGACCTCCGCCTCAGCATGCCCCGCGAGTACCCCGATGTCCTGCCCATCCTCGAATTCTCCAACCTAAAAGGCCTCGACAGCGGCCGCACAGAAGACCTCAAGGAAGAGCTCATGGACCTTGCCGCCGCAAACCGCGGCAACGAGATGATCTACCTCCTTGCAGACCATATCAAAACCTTCCTCACCGAACACAACGTCAACGAGTCCCTCCAGCAGCAACGCCAACGAAGGATAAGAGAGAAAGAGGCCGAAGAGGCACGCCTCGCCGCAGAACAGCAGCAGCAGCGCGAACAGAAGGAACGCGCGGAAGCAGAGGCCCTTGAACGCCAAATCGAACTCGAGATGCAGCGCAAGAAGCAGGCCCGCAAACACAGGCATGCCTCCACCAACCAAGCCACCACCTCAAACTCCCCGGCCAACCACGCCACTCCGTCCCTCCTCTCCCACGCAAACTACACCTCCTACACAACCTCCACCGCCGTTCCCTCCTTCCGTGTCGACCAGCCCCTCGCAGAACTGCCCACAGAGTCCCTCAGCGGCCTCGATTCCTCCGCAAGCAATGCCAGCGCTCACAACCTCACCGCACGCCATCCCTCTCGCCTCGGCTCCATCGACACAAACACCAGCGACGACTCGGACATTTCCCTCGCCGAAGTCAACGACCTCGTCCTTGAGTTTGGTGCTCTTGGCAACTCAGGCACCTCACGCTACCGCTCCGATTTCGAAGAGATCGAGCACATCGGCCGCGGAGGCTTTGGCGAAGTCGTCAAGGCCCGCAACATCCTCGACGGACGCTACTACGCAGTGAAAAAGATCCGCCTTGATCCAGAGGACGAGGAGCTCAACAAAAAGATCCGCCGCGAGGTCACCACCCTCTCTCGCCTCAACCACGCCTACGTCGTCCGCTACTACCAGGCCTGGCTCGAGGCTCCGATGGCATTGACGAGCAGCCTCTTTCCGACGACGAAGATCCCTCTGTTTTCGACGAGGACGACTGGATGGGCAACTCCCTCACCTCCCTCACCCTCAAGAGCGCAGGAAACAGCCAGGGCGCTGCAGACACGGCCCCCTCCACCATCGCTCCCTCTGTCACACATCTCTACCCGCTCGGCGACCCCTTTGCCATGGACGACCGCTTCAACTTTGACGCCATTCAAGACCGCGACGAAGACGAGCTCTCCTGGGGCTCCTGGGACGACGACGGCGACACGCAACAAACAAAACATGCAGACGATGGCGTGTCCACCTCCGACGACGACGACGATGAAGAAGAACAGGAGGAGGATGAGGATGATGATGACTCCTCTGCCGGCGACCAACCCTCCTCCGAACCCACTCCAACCACAGACTCCCAACCCCTTGCACAGGCCTCCAGCAACAGCAGGCGCAGCGACATCCAGTATTTGTACATCCAGATGGATTACTGCACCCGCAAGACCCTGAAAACACTCATCAACGAGCGCCCGCCCGACAAGCCCATGGAACTCACAGAGGTTTTCCGCCTCCTCCGCCAGATCCTCGAAGGCCTCGCCCACATCCACGCCCAGGGCATCATCCACCGCGACCTCAAACCAGAAAACGTCTTTCTCGACGCCAATCTCGACGTCAAAATCGGCGACTTTGGCCTCGCCACAGTCGGCGGCGAACGCACCACAGACTCTTCCGCAGGCGCCATCCTCGACGCCACCGAAAACTATGTCCGCGCCGCACGCGACGATGAAGCCGCTTCTGCTTCAGCCTCCACCGCCGCCGCCGCCGCTGCTGCCCTTGCCTCGGCAGACTCCACCTCCTCCAACGTCTCCGACGGCGCCACCGTCCACACTCACACACAAGCCGCGAGCCTCACCACAGGCGTTGGCACTCCTTTCTACACCAGCCCTGAGCAGGGCAAGGTTGGCGAACGCTACGACCAAAAGGTCGACATGTACAGCCTCGGCGTCATCCTCTTTGAGATGATCCATCCTCGCTTCGACACAGGCATGGAACGTGCCATGACCCTCGACAACCTGCGTGCACACCAACTCCCCGACGAGTTCCGCGCGCAGTTCCCCGAACAGAGCAACCTCATCCTCTGGCTCCTTGCAGACGACCCTCGGCAGCGGCCCACAGCCCTAGAGGTCCTTGCTAGCGAGTACATGCCTCCCGACATGGAGCATGACTACATGCAGGAGACCATGCGCAAGATCGCAGATCCCCGCACCTCGTTCTTCCCCCGCATCATGGAAGCCATGGCCGACCACCAGGCCGCCCACCTCGTCTTTACCTACGACCACTCCCGCAGCAAGGCCCCACGTGTCTCCATCGCCCACAAACTCGCCCAAACGGACGTCTTTGACCGCACCCGCCGCATCTTTGCTCGCTTTGGCGCCACACACATCGACACGCCCCTCCTCACCCCACACAACCACGTCTTTGCCCACCCCAACATGGCTCAGCTCATCGACGCAAGCAGCGCCCTCGTCTCTCTTCCCTTTGACCTCACTGTGCCCTTTGCACGCTACGTCGCCGGCCACACCGTGCCCTTCATCGCAGACTCCTTCCGCCGCTACGACATCGCTCCAGTCTACCGTGCAAACACCGTCGGCGGCCAACCTCGCTCCCTCTTTGAGTGTGATTATGACATCCTCTCCTATCCCGGCTCCACCCCTCTCCTCTACGAAGCCGAGTGCATCTTTGTCGCCCACACCATCGGCCAAGAGTTTGCTCGCCTCACAGGGCCCTTTGTCTTTCGCATCACTCATGTCCACCTCATCCAGCGCATGTGTGCCAAGGCTGGACTCGACCACACCCCAAAGAGTGTCCTCCAGGCCCTGGCTGCCGTCGAGAACGACGGCTGGACACACGTCCGTCGCACCCTCGTCCTCGACGAAGGCCTTGCCCCAGAGGCAGCCGACGCCCTCAAGCCGTACTGCGACCTCGACGGCTCCCTCTCTGCCCTCCGCACCCTCTTCCACGGCGACACCGTCGCACAGGCTGCCATCGACGAACTCTCACGCCTCCAAGAGCTCCTCGACGCCTTTGGCATCGGTGATCTGGCCGAGTACCGCGTCGACGTCGGCGACGTGCCCACCTACTACGAAGCCATCGTCTTCAAGGCCGGCCCAGAGTCCTCCTCCACCGCCGACACCGCCTTTGAGGTCCTTGCGGTCGGTGGTCGCTACGACGGCCTCGTGCGCAGGTTTCACAGCCCGCACAGCACCGTGCCTGTCGTCGCCGCATGTGGCTTTGTCCTTGCCATCGGCCGCCTTAGTCAGCTCTGTGCAGGCGCCATGGAACAGCGCTCCTCAAAGACCCCCGTCCAGGTCTGCTCTGTCGGATACTCTCGCAAGGAAATGCTCTCCGACAAGCTGCTTGTGGTCAACAGGCTGTGGCGTGAGGACATCAGTGCAGGCTACCTCGTCGACCACTACCAGAGTCTGGGCCACGCCCTTCAAGTCGCACACACAATGGGCTCCTCCGTCCTCGTGGTCCTCCGCGACAAGAAGTACTTCAACGAAGGCACTGTACGCGTCATGACCGTCGACAAGAACAACAGCATCGACGTCAAGGTCCACTCTGTTTGCCGTGCCGTCTGGAGCCTCCTCAGCAAGAAGCGCCGTGCAGGCGACGAAGGCTCCTCCTCGGGCGTGGGTATCTCATCCACCGGCAGCAGCAGCAGCAGCAGTGGTAGCAGCAGCAGCTCAAGCAGCTCCAGCAACGGCATGGGCAGCTCAGCATCCGCAAACAGCGGCGGCAAACACTCGCACGCAGACGATTGACGAGCCAATTCAAACTCCATTCATGCATTGCCAGTCACTCACTCATTCGCGCGTCAACAAGTACATCGACGAAGCGTGCGGCGGAATGCCCGACGACGTGAAGCCCGTGTTGAAGATGCCCACGTCTTGGTGAGCCCACAGATCGCGCACGTGCACGCGCGTGTTGTTCAGACCCACCGCACCAAAGTCCACACGGATGTCAATGGGCGGTTCGGCAATGTGCACCTGGCTGTTGTACAGCACGACAGCCACAGAGCCATCCGACAGCGGCTTCGCCCACACCTGCCCGCCATCCGTAAAGTTTTGCGCCAGATCACCACCCTGGTGAGTGTCCGTGTTCACTGCAAGGATCTCCTTGTTCATCAGGATCTCCTTCTTCTGCGGCTCATTGTCCAGGTCGCTGATGTCCGTAGCAACAATCAGCGGGCCCCCAAACAGCGCCCACATCGCAAACTCCGTCTTGGACTCGTTGAATGTGAACGGAAACAGTCCCGTCATCAGAAAGTCTGGGTCATTCCATCCACCAGGGCCCTCAAACTTGCTCAGCCCTGCCATCTTCTGGATGATGTCCGCAGTGCCGGACGGTGACTCCCAAATCGCTGTCAACCCATCCCACACACGAGTTCCCCAATGTCAGAGACGCACAACTTGCACATCCATCCCACTCACATTTGCGCCTCATGGCCCGTGCCTCACGCCCTCGCCCCCCTCCAACAACCCCGCCCCAAAACTCACGCAAATGGTCCGGATGCACACGGTACATGTTTGCAATCTCTCGCCAGTTGTTCTGTGCAGGTTCGCCCTCGCCCCAGTCACACGTAGACTGCAAAGCCGTGTCAGCACAACCAAAGAAAACGGGCCTTTCGCTCTCGCTCAACGCCGCGACACAATCCACGCACAAACAAAATCGGCTTCCCCGTCTTGTTCAGGCTTTCACTGAACATGCTGTACACCTGCTTGGGCGGCAACGCAGGGTGGTGGCACCAGTCCAGCTTGACAAAGTCGATGCCCCACTCGGCCATGCGCTTGGCGTCGTCGTCAAAGTGGCCCCACGAGCCGGGTCGCCCGCGCTTGCACGTCTCTGTGCCTGCGCACAAGTAGATGCCAATCGACAGGTTCTTGCTGTGCACATAGTCTGCCAGCGCCTTCATGCCGTTGGGAAAGTTGGTTGGGTCCGGCTGCAGCTGCCCGTTTGCGTCCCGGGTCGTCGCCGACCAGCAGTCGTCCATGTTCACGTACTGGTAGCCCAGCTCCTGCATGCCGTTGCTGTGCATTGCGTCGGCCATCTTCTTGATCAGTGCCTCGTCGCAGTAGTCCAACAGACCGCAGTAATCGTCTGTGCACCATGTGTTCCAGCCTCGCGGTGGCGTCAGTGCAAGCCCGTTGTCCAGCGCTGCTGCATGGCACACCAAACATGCCACCACCACCACCACGGCCAACCACGCTGCGTGTGCTCCGTTGCTTTGAATAATTTTCATTTCTGTTGCAAAATCGCTTGAGTTGCGCCGCCTCTCGCCATCTCACAACTTTGCTGCACGTTTCAACGTCGGACGAATCAGCGACTCGTAGTACGGCGGCACACCGCGTGCGTCAGTCATCGGCTCGGCAGCATTGACTTTCGCAAAGTACTTTTCGTACACGTTGCCGTCGTATGCGCCCAGCGGGCTCTTCAGCACAAAGTCCTTGATGTTGAACGAGTCGACCAGCGGCACCGCTTGTTCGCGCACCTCATCACACAGCGCAAGCACCTCGGCACGCAACGTGTGCGACTGCTCCGTGTCCACAAAGCCCGTCTCCAGAAGCAGAGCACGGTGCTCTTCCAGGTTCTTCAATCCCCACAGCGCAAACAGCTTTGCCAGCATCCCACCCAGCTGTGCATCTTCCTTCATCACACGCTCCACCGCCATGTGGAACGACTCCATCATGTACGTGTGCGTGTGGTGACGCGCAACCTCGATCAGCTGCACAAGGTTTGCGTTCCACGCCTCCAGCTCGTCCATCCCGTCCCCAATGCACTCCTGCAACTGTTCGCCTGTCTGCATGATGATCTTGCACGCCATCAGTTGGTGTGCCTCCAGGATGAAGCGTCCGTCGCGCATGCTCGCTCCGTCCGTGGCTGCGCTCTGCTTCACATCCACAATCTCCTCCAGTCGGTTCAGGTACGCCACCGTACCCTCCAGCTCCGTTCCCATCATTGCCTTTTGCAACATGCGCATGACACTCTTGGCGTTCTGCTGGCAGATCACTGTGTTGTCGCCCTCCCACGAGCACTGCACCGCAAAGTCGTTCAGCGACGTCGACAGCTCGCTGTACGCGCTGTATCCGTGCCCACCACACGACTCACGACACACCTCCAGACCAGCCTTGGTGTACCAGGTGCAGAACGCCTTGAGGCCACTGGAGATCGAGTGCAGATCGGCAAGCATGCGCATGTCTGGTTCGCCGCTTTCGATCGTGTCCATCACTGCGTAGTAGTCGTTGCTCCAGCCGCTCCGCCGTAAAGTGCATCCCAAACGAGCCTGCAATCAGCGGCATCAGCCGGTACTTGTGCGTCTGGTAGTCCAGAATCTGCCGTTCCGGCTGGCCTTCCTTTGCCGGGAATTGCCTTCGCACGGCACCGTAGCGCACTGCAATCGTCAGACTCTTTTGCAGCTGTCGTGCAGAGTCGTCCACAATGTGCACGCGCCCGCCAATCAGAGCGGCATACGCAATCTGAGCCTTCACGGGCTTTGTGTACCTGCCCTGCCTGTCCACCTTGGCGTACTTCATGAGCATGTTGGTTCGTGGAATGCGCACCTCGCTAAACAGAATCCAGCCGTTGTCCAGGCCGTTGCGCCCCATCTTGTGTCCGCAGTCGCCTGCCACCACACCTGGCATGAGTGAATGATCCTCCAGCGAACGCAACTGCACCAGAAACGCATGCACGCCGTGGTCCGTGTCGCCGATGATCAGGCGTGCAAACACCACACAGTGTGTGGCCGACTGTCCTGCCCCTCCAATCCACCACTTGGCGGACGTCAGCGTGGGCGAGTTGAGCACAAACTCGTCGCTGTCCCTGTCAAACACCGCACGCGTTTGCAGGCCCGGCACATACGACCCGTGACCCAGTTCGGTCATGGCAAAGCAGCCGATGATGCCCAACCGTGTGATCAGAGGGTCGTACTCGGCAATCAGTTCGTCTGTACCCTGAGCACGCAGAGTCTGCCGGAACAGCAAGTAATGCACACCTGTGCGTGTCTCTGCACTGCTGTCAAACAAGCCCATCTGCTTCTTCAGCGCCACCGAACGCACATCCCGGATCGACGCGTCCTTGTTGCCCGTCATCTCGTAGATCTCCAGCATACGCTTCATGCGCATAAACGTGCGCTCACGCAGCTCCTGCCGACTCATGTCGTGGTCGCGGTCGCTGTTGAAGATCGGGTCGCGTTCCAGCAGTTTGAACAGCTGTTCCGTCAACTGCGAAACCCACACGAAAAATCCGACGCGTCAGCACCGGTCGCCAAGTGCGTGTTTACACGCCCTCGTCACCCTCCGCACACATCACACGCATCCCAAGCAACCCCTCGCCTCGTTGCGTCTCATCCATGCACCCACGGTGTCGTCCCTGCGGCTGTCTGTTGCCTACGGGCCCTGAGCACCACTTCTTCTCGCCCCCTCCTCCGACAAAAAAAGGGCTGTCCAGTACGCAGACGGCTCCTCAACACACACACATCACCAGGGCCACCGAAATAGCCGTCCTGGCCGCCTGCGTCCATGGACCACAGACCACACCTACCAGCGTGTTGTCTTTGCCTCCATCCAGCAGATAGGTCATCTCGCGAGGGTTGAAGCTGGCCTTGCGTCTCTCCTCCTCCAGCGGCGACTCAAACACTTGCGTGTCAAAGGACGCCAGCGTGCTGTTGGCACCGTACGTTGTGGACATAGTCAGAAGTGGAAGAAAGGTGGTTGCGGGGGGGGGAGTTGGGGTCAATCTCTGAAGAGGTTGGGGTGTCTGCCCAGGGGCCACCATCCCATTTTCCACCGCCTTCTGCCATGGTGAGCCATCCCCGCTTCCTGCTTCCTTGCCTCACTTTCCACTCACCTCCGGTTCTTTGCAATCCCACCTCAACCCGTGACCTGGCAGTCTGGAAAGCGATCTCGCGACGACCAGACGGAGGATCCGTCGATGGACACGGTGACCAAGGAGAACGCGTCGTTTGTGGACACGGCGCTGGAGTACGAAGACCTGGTGGGCGACGAGGAGGAAGAAGACGATGTGGTGGACCCGCAAAGCTCAGAGTACGAAGACCACCTGCCGCCAGTGGAAGAGGACCAGCTGGACGACAACGTGGTGATTCCAGGCGTCGAGCTGCGTCGGGGCATCATGGACCGAGGCCTGGGCAAGGGAACCACGTCCTCCTCCTCCTCCTCCTCCTCCTCCTCCTCTTCCAACAGCGGCCGGGGCAGCCGGGGTCGGGCCAACGATGACGGATTGGACCTGGACGGCCAGGACGACGACGAGGAGAATGCGGTAAGGGACTTTGGTGGTGGTGGTTTGCATTCCTGCGGGCGACGAGTGCCGCCCACGTACGCAGCACACACTGACACGACAGATGGGTGACGGAATTTCGGTGGGAATGTTTCATGTGCCACTGTGGGACGATGTACACACGCAGGGGCCACGTGTGTGGCGTCGAGACGTGGACGGACTGGCGGACGGGGAGGAACTGGACTACGACCCGACGGCATACGACACACTTCACGGCTTCAACCTGGACTGGTCTTGCATGAGCTTCGACATCCTTGCGGACTCGCTGGGATCGGAACGCACACGCTACCCAATGACCATGTATGCAGTGGCCGGGTCGCAGGCAGACTCGCGACACGACAACACGCTGACGGTGTTCAAGCTGGACCAGGTGCCACGCACATACTTCAACGAAGACGACGACAACGCCCTCAACGACGACGACGATGACGAGGAGGACTACGAACCGGTGATGCAGCAGCGTACGGTGAAGCACGACGACGGTGTCAACCGCGTACGTGCCATGCCCCAATCCTGCAACATTGTGGCCACCTGGAGTGCCTCGGGAATGGTCCATTTGTACGATTTGGGTGCACACATCGCCGCCCTGGACGCGCCGCTGACCGAACAGCTCAAGGACGAGCCCTTTCAGAGCTTTGAGGGCCACGCCAACGAGGGCTACGCCATGGATTGGAGCCCGCTCAAGAAGGGACGGCTCGTCACAGGCGACTGCTCCAAGTATATCTACCTGTGGACACGGTCGCAAGGCACATGGAAGGTCAAGCAGCAGCCGTACAGCGCACACTTGGATTCGGTGGAGGACCTGCAGTGGAGTCCTGAGGAGGAGGACGTGTTTGCCTCCTGCTCCGTGGACCAGACCATCCGCATTTGGGATGTGCGCACCAAAAAGGGACAGGTGATGCACTGGCATGCGCATGACGCCGACGTCAACGTGATTGCCTGGAACACCTTTGACTCCAACTCACACCTGCTGGCCTCTGGTGGCGACGATGGCATCGTGCGCGTGTGGGACCTGTCTTGCATTCGCGATTCGCCTGACGAGGCCCTGTACGAGCATCTGGAGTGGCATCAGTCCCCAGTGACGAGCCTGGAATGGTCGCCGCACAGCGATTCGGTGCTGCTCTCCTGCAGTGACTCCCCCGACGACCAGGTGGCCATTTGGGACTTTGCGTTGGAAACGGACGAGGAAGCCAAACCCATCGACAATGTCGACAAGGGCTACGATGATGAGGAGTTGCCTCCGCAGCTCTATTTCGTCCACCAGGGCCAGACAAGCATCAAGGAGGCCCACTGGCACCCGCAGATCCCGGGACTCGTCATCAGCACCGCTTTGGATTCGTTCAACGTGTGGAAGGCACACAACATGACTGGAAGGCAATGAACAGCATGGCTCACGCAGCGCCACGCCAACAACAACAACAAATCAAACCCACCCATCCATGAGCCTGGTGCAATTGTTGGAGCAGCAGGACACAGAAGCACTATTGGCGTTGGCAGAGGCAGACACAGACACGGATTGGGAAACCACAGTGGCGTTGCATGGGGACGAGCTGGCGGCAGTTCACGTGGCAGCAAAGGCCGGCGACCTGTCCTTGTGGAGGGCGCTGGTGACACAAGCAGGCGTGGATGCCAATCAACGCACAGGCATCCACCGTCTCACGCCACTCCACTACTTTGGTCTGCAAACGGGCATGCTGGGGCGCGTGTTTGCGGACGCCCAGGAACGCGCCCTTGCGCTGGACTTGCACGCCGCCAACGACCTCGGCATCACCGTGTTGCACGCCATTGCGGCACGGGGCGACGTGGAAGCATTGGAGGCACTCATTGCGTACAGTGAGGCAATGGGTGTGCAAGCAGATGTGGAGCACACAGACGTGGACGGGAAAACGGCGCTCGTGGACGCGGCCATGAACAAGCAGTACGCAGTGGCAATGGCGCTGGTGGAACAGATGGGTGCGAATGTGAATGCCAGCGATGGAATCCTGCACAAGAGTGTGCTGCACCTGTGTTGCGTGGAGGCAGACGGAAAGGAATTGGCCGAATTTCTCGTGGCCCATGGGGCTGAAGTGGAGGCTGAGGACAGCAGCCAACGCACGCCATTGCATTACACAGCCATTGAGGGCCTTGTGGACACAGCTCGTGTGCTGTTGGACACGGGGGCGGTGTCGCTGGGGCGAGCGGAACACGACGGCTTCACGGTGTTGCACTACGCGTCGATCAATGGCCACCGCGCATACGTGGACATGATTCTGCAGGAAAACGTACGTGTGGATGTCGCACGCAGGGTGCGTGTGAATGCAGGTGAGCAGTACGGACGTACGGTGCTGCACTTTGCGGTGGCCAAGCAGGATGGGCAGGCGTGTGCTCAATGGTTGGACACCCTGGAACAGGACTACGGGGCAGAGGAGAACCGAATCGACGTGAACGCAGCAGACACAAATGGGCGAACGGCAGTGCAGATGGCCACCATGTTGGGAGCACTGGAGTTGGTCAAGCAGCTTGTCGAGGTGGGCCACGCAGACACACGGATGTGTGTGCACCTTGCAGCCAGACAGGGACACGCACACGTGCTACGCTACCTGTTGGAGGACAAAGGCGAGCAACACACAGGCGAGACGGAGAAGGAGGACGATGACGGACGAACGCCGCTACTGGCTGCACTGAAGCAAGGTCACGTCGAGT
Organism: Mantamonas sphyraenae; assembly: GCA_026936335.1. Lineage (NCBI taxonomy): Eukaryota > Mantamonadidae > Mantamonas > Mantamonas sphyraenae. Next base: position 34,951 of record JAPMXV010000023.1, read on the forward strand.
GTGCACGTGTGTTGTTGGACGCAGGAAGCAGTGCAGAGGGCACAGGCAACGATGGACAGGGGGCGTTTGCATTGGCGTGTGGCAGCGGCAGTGTGGAGTGTGTGGAACTGCTCCACTCGCGTGGCCTCGTGGACGTGTTTGCAGAGTCATCCTCGGGCATGACTGCCATGCACTATGCAGCCACGGGCTCGGGCGACGTGGTGGCCATGTTGGTGGACATGGGATTGCCCGCACATGCGGTGGCCGAAGGCTTGAACGGAGCCACGCCCTTGCATCTGGCCGCCATGATGGGCAATGCGGACACGGTGCAGGCCCTGCTGGACTACGATGCCAAACACGACGCACAAGACGCCGCACAGCGTGTGCCATTGCACTACGCGAGCGCAAGCACAGTGCAGGTGTTGCTCAACGTCATGGACGATACCAACCACAGCGATGCGTTTGGACTCACGCCGTTGCATGTGGCTGCCATGTATGGCAAAATCGACGTTGTCAGAGCCTTGCTTGCCCATGGGGCCGATCGAGAGTTGCAGGACGACACCGGAACCACTGCCCTGGGACACGCCCAATCTGGAGGCCACACTCGGGTCGTCGCCCTGTTGCAGACAGACACGCAAGACAATGATGTGGCCGGGTCCCAGACACCAGGCTCTGCATTGGAATGGTTGTTGTCGCAACCCTCCGGCACGGAAGGAGGGACATCCTCCTCTTCTTCCTCCTCCAAACAAGAAGAATGAACAGCAACATGACACATGACACATGGACTCAAAAGAACTTGTACTTGCCTGTGCGCATGACAATGCGCATGGACTCGGAAAACTGCTGGACCTCTGTGCCGGGCTCATTGGAGCTGGGCTCAAAGGCGCTGAGAAACTCCTGGTCAAAGGTGCTGCTCCAGGTGATGTCAACGGTGGTGAGCAAGGGACACGCAGAGGCGAGTTCGTCAAACAGGTCCTGGTCGAGCTCGGAGCAGCTGAAGAGCACGAGAGACTCGAGTGTGGAGGCCAGCGAGGTGGCCAGTTCAATGACAATGGTGTTGCTGAGGTCCTTGAAACCCGAAATGGTCAGGTGGCGCAACTTCTTGGCCTGTTCGGCCAGGTTGATCAGGGCAATGCCCTTGGTTTGGGCGTTGCCCGACAACAGCACCGTCTCCAGATTGGTAAACGTGTTGGCCAGCGACGTCAGCGACATCGTGTTGGTGCCCATCACACCACGCACATCCAAGTGGCGCAGACTCTCTGCCAGGGTGCCATTGTTGAAGCGCAGCAGGGCACCCAGCTCAAAGTGGGCGCAGTTGCGCACACTCAGGTGTTCCAGCTGCTTCGAGGCGGCGCTCTCAAACTCGGAGCCCTTGACCCACTCATTGGTGTCAATTTCCAGCTCACGCAGCTCAGGCAGCTGCGTCAGCACCTGCTGCAGCGCCTCTGTGTCCACCCGCGGTCCTGGCGAGTTGAAGTGCAGCACCTGCAGACCCTTGCTCAGCTTCTCCGTCTCGGCAATGTTTACCAGCGAGATGGATGTCAGCTTGGCACAGTGCGACAGGTTCAGCTGTGTGTGTGTGTGTGTGTGTGTGTGTGTGTGTGTCAATCGCTTGGGTACCGCTCACTCGCCGCTGCTGCCGCGTGTGCGTTGCGAGGGCGTTTTTCCACCGTCCCACATTTGCCGCAGTCACGTGCGCAGCCATGCAGGCCAGCCACAGCAACGTGCAACGTGCCATTGTGCCACAGCCTGTGTGTGGGGCAACCCCGTGTGTCGAAAACGACACCAGCGTTGGGCAAACGTACGTAATTGAGGGGCGGATCCAGGTCGCACAGGAGGGAAATGGAGGCGTTGCTAATCTTGTAGCAGCCGTTGAGGTTGAGGGAAGTAAGCACAAAGGGACCCTTTTCGGCCTGCTCCTGCTCCGACGACTGATCACCCTCGGCCTCCGTCTCTGCCTCCTCGCTCATGGCCAGGAACTGCAGCAGGGCTTCGAGGAAGCCGTCTGTGGCCAGCTTTGCCACGTGTGTCAAGTCGACCGTCACTGCGTATCCGCCGAGTTCCTTGTCTTGCTCGTCGGCCACGTGGACCACATTGTGTGCAGGGTGCTCCGAGTTATCCTCCACCTGCTGCCCAATGTACGGAAACTCCGTCTTGACGCACTGCAAGCACAGCTCGGGCAACATGGGCGGCTCCTGCGCCACGCACAAGGACATACCAAGCACATGAGGGTACGCAAGTGGGGTGCACACACGTGTACGGCAGTATGCAATGCGTGTCAGTCGAGTGTGGGACGAGGGCACTTCCACAGGGGCGTCCTTTACGCGAAGGACACTCGCCGATGCACACTCCTCACGCGCCCTTTTTGTCTGCCGCCCCACGCCACAGTCGCACACGCGGCGGACCAGGCGCAGTGGAAGCTGGGGACGGGAGATCGAAAGCAAATGCGCACGGGGATGGGTATGCATTGCGTGCAGCAGGCAAGGGGAACGCACCAGGGGGGGCTGTGTGGGGTTTTTGGGTGCTGGGAGCGGCGCCGGCAGACGCAGCAGAATACCAAAAGGTAGGCAGACGTGAGGGAGGGCGCTTGTGGCGAGTGGGCAGGGACGTCATGAGAGAAGGTGGCCACGAGACACAGAGTGCATGTGGAGAAGAGGGTCAGGGCATGTGCGATGGCGTGTGAAGAAGGGGCGCAAAAGGCAGAGACGGGTAGGGAGGGCTCGGCCGAGTCGGGGATTTCCAAGCTGACGCGGCTGGTTGGCACGCGCCGCACGGGAGCAGGGGACACACAGAGCATGAGCGCGGAGGAGTATCTGCAACAAGCAACGGAAACGCAGCTGCAGGAGTACAAGCTGGCGTTTGACCAGTTCGACACAGACGGCAGTGGAGCGATTTCTGCGGACGAAATCACACAGTTGCTGCGCTCGCTGGGTCTGCGAGTGCTCCCGCAGGACGTCAAGAAGTTTATGGACGAGGTGGACGAGGACAAGAGTGGCGAAATCGAGTTTCCCGAGTTTGTCAAGATGATGGTCACCAAGATCAACGATGCGCCGCCCGAACAAAAGGTCGACGAAGCCTGGGCTGTCCTCGACGCCGACGGCAGCGGATTCATCTCCACGTCCGAACTGCGTGGCGTCATCGAATCCCTGGGCGAGAGCATCACTCAAGAGGAGGTGGATCTGCTCATGGCCCAGGCCGATCGCGACGGAGACGGCCAGATGGACAAGGAGGAGTTTGCCAAGTTTGTCCTCTCGTGATGGTCCCTCCTGTCCAAACAGCCTCAAACATCCAACCATACCATACCATCACCCACACCCGCCCGCATTCCATTGCATCATTTGCACCACCTTTTCATGAACAAACCGGGATTGTCGTTTTCATTGGAATTTGCAGCTCAGTGTTGCACCACAAACAGGATGTTGCCACCCGTGCTGATCTGCTTGATGCGGTTCAGATGACGCAACACCTGCAGACAGTAACGGCCGGTGGAGTCCATCTTCATGTGGCTGCACTTGTTCTTCTTAAAGTCGTCCTGGGCGAAAAAGTGGGTGCCCTCAACCTCGGACGTCTCTTGCTCGTGGTACTCCTTGTACCTGCGCAGCTGGTCGTTGGTGAGCCGGTTGAAATGCGTCGTCATCACCGAGTAGCGTGCCTTGATGATGCTGTTCAGATCCTCCACGGCGTTGTTCAGCTTCTGCAAGTTCAGGCGTCCACGCATGTGCGAAGGCACACTTTCCAGCTCCTTTTTGGTGACCTTGCGGATGGATGCCAGTCCATCCTCCACCAGCCACGGCTGCGGTGCCATGTCTTCGCTGTCGTTGCCTGCATAGGCCCCCGAGCTGCCGCTGCCGCCGCTGTTCTCGGTCGTCTCTTCGTACTGCGCCTCTTCGGCCGACATGGACGAGGCATACGAGGAGGAAGAGGCACTGCGTTTGTGCTTGCGCTGCTGCTTGCCGCTCTTCTTCTTCTTGCTCTTGCCCTTCTTCTTGGCGCCGTCCTCCTCGGCTTGGGACTGCTCCTGCTCCTGCTCGGTCATCTGGATAAACTCGGCAGGGAGCTGGCTGTGCACCATTTGAATGTACTCGTGCTGCTGCTCCATGATGCCACCCAGCTCGTTGGCTGCGTGCACACAGGCCAGCTCCGAGTCAAGGTGTGCGTTGATTGTGCTCAGCATCGACTCGATGTCTGTCAGCTGGCCATTCATCTGGGCCAGCACCTGTTCCCATGTGTCGCGGTCCATGCTCGCTGTGTGTTTCGTGTGCGTGTGAGTGTTGGACAGGAAGGGGAAGCGCAGGTGTCAATGTCCGCGAGTTTGAACAAGAGCCGTTGCGGATTTGCTCCAACTTTTGCGCGCGCTCCACACTCTCGGCCACCTACAGGCATCGCGAAGAGGAACCAGGGCTTGCAGAGTGGATGTCTGCGTAGAAAAGCCACTCATCATGCCGCGGTAGGCGGTATCGAGGGCAATGGAAGTGTCCATGGGTGTGTGTGGTTGGTGTTTGTTGGGCGGGGGTGTGTGGTGTTGTCGGGCAGGCGTCAGACCTGGATGAACACGGGATACACTACGTAGTTGTAGAGAAAGCGTAGAATGCGTGCAAAGAGGCACACAGTAGAGGCGGTGAGACAAAGGTAGTCGCGCAGACGAAGTAGAAGTGCGACGAGGGAAAAGAGACGAAAGGCAAGGGAAACGGTGGAAGTGCTGCTGCTGATGAGGCTCAATTGCATGCAAAGGTCTCTTCTGGGAATGGTGTGCGTATGCCGGTCGGGTGGTTGGAACTGAACAACGGCAGGACCTGGGATGCACTCTTGGCCACCCCGGCGCAGGTTCCGCCAACAACACCCACTTCGGCCTCCCATGTCGCACGCAGCGGTAGACGAGGCCGAAGAGGCGCTGGACACCCTGCGCATGGCCATGCGAATGGCCATGGAGCTGGTGGAGGAGGACAGCAGAGCCCGGCGGTACGAGGAGGACGAAGGAAGGGGCTCCTATGACGACGACGACGACGACGACGACGACGACTACTATGAGTATGAGGACGACGAGGAAGAAGACGACGACGAGGAAGATGACCACGGCCACGAGAGTGACAGCAGCTCGGGTGAGGAGGCAGACACGTACAGCCTGGATCCGTTGAGCAACGCCGCATTGGGCAATCTGCTGCTGATGAACGCAAAGGTGCTGCGGCAGACTGGCGAATACTTCCAAGTCAACAGCGACGGGTTTGGCAGCGGCGTACGATCCGCTAGCAGTGGGGGGCGTGTACAGAGTGGCCAGAGCAGCTCGGCGGCAGTGATGGCCCAAGCCAGGAATCTGCTGCCGCCGCCATCGCCAGCCAGCAGCAGCAACACGGCAACAACCGGCGGTTCCACGAGCCGCAAGGCTGCAAAGAAGAAGAAACGCACCACGGGAGTCAAGAGCCGAAGCAAAAAGACTTCTGCAAGCATCAAGGTCAATCTGACGTACTGCAAGTACCCGCTGTGTGAGTTTTTGGGGGGCGAACGCGGGAGCCGTTTTTGGGAGATGGCGCGACGGAGAAAGACGGGCTGCAGGCGTGCGAGGGGAGACTGACACGGCACAACCACACTGCGTACCGCCGCGTACATACGCACATGTACAGTGCGGCAATGTTTGCAGGACATGGGATGGGAGGAATGGAACGAAAACGAGGACGACAGCGAATGGAACTTGCTGTGGACGGACACCAGCGTTGCAGCTGAACGGCTGATGGATCTGCTGCCCTACCAAAAGATCAACCACTTCCCAGGCATGATCCAGATCTGTCGCAAGGCCAAGCTTGCACGCAACCTGCGGCGCATCGCAGCGCGGAATCCGCAGGAGTTCCGCTTTTTCCCCAAAACGTGGATCCTGCCCGAGGAGGAGGCGGCGTTCCGTGCGGTGCTGCGCAAACGCAAAAAGCGCACGTTCATTATGAAGCCCAACAGCGGCTGCCAGGGCAAGGGTATCTATCTGGTGCAGGAGGCTGGCGACCTGGGGGTCATTGAGGACGGGGACGTGTGGGTGGCCCAGCAGTACCTGAGCAAACCCTTCCTGATTGACGGCCTCAAGTTTGACCTGCGTTTGTATGTGCTTGTGGTGTCGTGTGACCCCATGCGCATGTATATGTTCCGGGACGGATTGGCACGGTTTGCCACGGAGGAGTACGTGGCGCCGAGCTCGTCCAATCTGGATGAGGCGTGCATGCATCTGACCAATTATGCCATCAACAAACACAACGCCAACTACGAGTACAACCAGGACTCGCGCAAGACGGACCGCGGCTCGAAGCGGTCGGTGACGTGGATTACGCAGTGGTGGCACGAGCACGGCTACGATGTGAACAAGATCTGGAAGGACATTGCAGAAATGATGGTCAAGACGGTGCTGAGCATCCAACCGCAACTGAGCCACTTGTACGGCACCACCCTACCCAAGACGCACGACGAACACAGCTGCTTTGAAATCCTGGGCTTCGACGTGATGCTGGATCACAAGCTGCAGCCGTGGCTGCTGGAGGTGAACCACTCGCCGTCGTTTGGCACAGACACACCGATGGACGAGATGATCAAACGCACGCTGGTGCGTCAGACGATGAAGCTGGTGCACCTGAGCAAGTACGATCGGCGACGGTACCGCAAGGCGGAACGGGCCCGCTTTGCGGCACGCAATCTCAACGGAGGATCGCAAAGCATTGTGATGGCACGTGCGGCTGCGGAAGAGAACGAAAGCAAAGCAGAGGAGGAGCGTAGCAAGCGGATTGAGGCGCAGATGGAGTGGGAGGAGAAGCATCTGGGCAATTTCTCGCGGATCTACCCGTGTCGGGAAGAGGACGGGGGCGAAGTGTTTGCTGGTCTGTTGCAAGGCACGGAATCGGCACGGTTTGCACCCTCACACACGACGGCGTCGCAAGCGAGGAGAATGCACACGGCGGCGCGGTTGCAGGAGAAACAGAAGGAGCAGAAGGAGAGGCGAGCACGCATGCGCAGTGAAGTGGAGGCGAATGACAAGAAACACGCAGTCGGGGCAGGAAATGGGGGCACGGGGGCGATGTACGGGGGAAGTGTTGTGATGGATGCCGAGACACGGCTGGCGCGATTCAAGCAGCGTGTGCAGCGTCAAAAGAGCGGAGACACGGCACGGAGCAGTAGCCATGGACAAGGACACAGAGGGAGCTATCGTTCACGTCGAGGAGGATTCCTGGGAACACGGGGAACGGAGGATGAGGAGGAAGACGAGGACGAGGACGAGGCGGAAGCAAGGAGAGAGAAGGTGCTGGCAGAGATGGATCGACTGCCGCCTGTGGATAGTTATGACGAAGACGATGACGAGGAAGAGGTGGAAGAGGTGGAGGAGAGCCGTATGATTCGTGGTGGGCGGAACGGCAAGTCGCGGGTTAGGGTGGTTGAGGGAGGGGCAGGACAGAGGGAGGAACAGGAACGATGGAGTCAGCCTACGCCTATGCAACGGGCAGGCAGCTCTGCACGATTGGTGCCTTTGCGACGAGTCAATTCGTCGTACACAGCCCCAGTGAAGGAGTACAGCTTTGCGATGCCTGCAGGCCCAAGTGCAGAGCGACGACGCAGCAGTGCTGCGAGTGCACGGCCGCGAACGATGGAAGAGAAGCAGCGTGAAAGGATGCTGCAAGCGAGGAACAGCAGCAACGGGAGCGGGAATGGGAATGGGACCCCGCAGCTCGTGTCAAGCAGCAGATACAGACGGGAGACACTTGAGGAGGAAGGTACGGAAGTGCAGCAGGAGCTGGACGAGATGCAACGGTCAATTGAGGACCTGTATGCTCGTGCAGAGGAGCTGCAGCGGAAGATGCACACGCAGCAACGGCGAACACGCAACAGCAGAGAGCTGCTGGGGATGAAGGAGCCTCCAAAGGCGTCCAATTCGAACAGTGGCGGCGTTGGCGGTGGTGGTGGGAGCAGTGGGAGAGTGGTGCAGGGACGAAGGACATCGACGAGCACCAGCAGCAGCAGTCAGGTGCAACAGCAGAACCCGCTTGGATTTGCATTGCATATCCGCAGCTTGGGTGTGTGATTGGGGAATGGGCAATGAAGTGTGGCATCCACTGTTTATGGTTGATTATGGCTGTGTCTGGGGTGGCACTTAGACGTTGCCCATGGCCTTGAGGGAGGCAATGACCGGGATGGCTGTGCCGAGGCCGACCAGAGTCACCACACCAAAGGCCACAGAGCCCTTGGCCTTGGGACCGCTGGCAAAGGGCAGCGACTGTTACGCAGGAAGGAGTGTCCGTGGATGGGTGGGTGACAGGGATGGATGTCAGAAGAGAGAGGGAAAGAGAGAGAGAGAGAGCGCAAGGGGTGAAGGAAGCACAGACGCGCCACAGAGCGGGAGGGGAGCCGTTGGAGGAAACCGGCCTGGTGTGGACATGAGATGTGGACGGGGTATGGCATGCGCATGGGGAGTGTGGCAGACATGTGTGCTGTGTGGGTGGATGGTGGATGAATGTGGGAAGGGTCTGTGTGCGTGTGTAGGGCCAGGGAGGCGGCGCATTCGCGGAAGGTTCTCGGGCGGGCGGGTGCGAGGCAGAGACACAGAGACGAGGGCATGGATGAAGCGAGGCGGAGGATGGTGGAGGGGATGGAAAGTGGGACGATGACAGGTGGAGGGAGGGAGGATGGGGGGAGAACGATGGTGTGGGGTGGGATTGAAGGACAGGAGGCGGAAAGCAACTCACGTCACCGGGCTGGGCGGGACCATGGGCCATGGAGCGGCGCAGGGTGCGGGAGTTGGCGGACAGAGTGTTCTTGGCCACAGCGAATGTACGAGAGCTCATGTTGGAAGAGTGGGTGTTGTTGCTTTTGGGGTGGGTGGAGAAGAGGGGATGGGTGAGGGGGCATTCATGAGCAGGAACTGACCCAACCAAACCATGTGGGATTGCACTTTGAAAGCAGCATAGGGTGAAGAGGGACGGAAGGCTGACGGATGAGTCTGGTGGCCAAAAAGAAAGAATTCTACCGCCAAGAAGGAGGTGTCGAACCCCTGCGTGCATCACACGCCCAGTGGGTCTGAAGCCCATGCCCAGGACCGCCTGAGATCATCTTGGCATCAATACGAGGTTGCATCAAACGGTCTCAAGGAACGGCGGCGAGTTTGCAACCGACCACTTGCGACCAAGCGTTTCACCGCCCTCCGAAATGATCCGAGGGGAGTGCTCGACACCCTCCGTGGCGAATGCACACTCAGCCTGAGTGACCAATTGGGGTCATGGGACTCTTTTCGATGGTTGGGTCCATTCCTGCTCATGAATGCCCCCTTCCCCGTCCCCTCTTCTCCACCCACCCCAAAAGCAACAACACCCACTCTTCCAACATGAGCTCTCGTACATTCGCTGTGGCCAAGAACACTCTGTCCGCCAACTCCCGCACCCTGCGCCGCTCCATGGCCCATGGTCCCGCCCAGCCCGGTGACGTGAGTTGCTTTCCGCCTCCTGTCCTTCAATCCCACCCCACACCATCGTTCTCCCCCATCCTCCCTCCCTCCACCTGTCATTGTCCCACTTTCCATCCCCTCCACCATCCTCCGCCTCGCTTCATCCATCACCTCGTCTCTGTGTCTCTGCCTCGCACCCGCCCGCCCGAGAACCTTCCGCGAATGCGCCGCCTCCCTGGCCCTACACACGCATGCAGACCCTTCCCACATTCATCCACCATCCACCCACACAGCACACATGTCTGCTACACTCCCCATGTGCATGCCATACCCCGTCCACATCTCATGTCCACACCAGGCCCGGTTTCCTCCAACGGCTCCCCTCCCGCTCTGTGGCGCGTCTGTGCTTCCTTCACCCTTGCGCTCTCTCTCTCTCTCTTTCCCTCTCTCTTCTGACATCCATTCCCTGCCACCCACCCATCCACGGACACTCCTTCCTGCGTAACAGTCGCTGCCCTTTGCCAGCGGTCCCAAGGCCAAGGGCTCTGTGGCCTTTGGTGTGGTGACTCTGGTCGGCCTCGGCACAGCCATCCCGGTCATTGCCTCCCTCAAGGCCATGGGCAACGTCTAAGTGCCACCCCAGACACAGCCATAACAAACCATAAAACAGTGGATGCCATACTTCATTGCCCAACTTCCAAATGAGCCTCTCACTTCACTTCTTCCTGGCGCGTGTGCGCTGCTTCTCGGCGTGCTCCACCACCTTCTCGTCTGTCTTCAAGCCCTTGCGTTTGCGCAGTTCAATCATGTACTTGCGTGCAATGTTGGGTGCAATGTCCTCGTCGTCTGTCTCGGCCACATAGTGTGGGTCCTGGTACATCGTCTCCCAGCGGTCAAACAGCAACTGTGCACTTGCCGCCCCGCTCGACTTGATGCGCAGATCCTCGGCAAACCCAAAGCTCTCCACCACCGGAAGCAACGCTTCGATCAGAAACACATCCGTGCCCTCTCGCATGGTCTCATTTGTAATGCGACCTCGTCGCTTGCTGCACACCGCGTACACCTTGCCCAACGAGTCTCCGCGTGCCTGGATGAAACACTTGAACATGGCCTCACGCAATCGCTGCCATCTCTCCTCAAACGCACTCCTGCACGCCTCCTTGCTGGCACTGATCAGCTGGCCCGACAGCGGGCCGTGAGCTCCACCGGACTGCTTCTTCGGATCCGCCACAATGTCCACCTGCTCCACCACAAATGCCACTCCCATCATGGGCTCCTTGCAAATCGGTCCCGACGTCGCGGCAATCTGGAATCCGCTCACCAGGTTTGTTTCCAGCTCCCGCAGACGATCTGCCAGCTCCGCACCGCTCAGCAACGTCTCACCCTCACTCACCACCGTTGCCTCTGCCTCTGCCTCTGTCTCCACCTCCACCACAGTCTCGCCTTCCATCTCTCTCTCGCCCTCCTCCTCCTTCTCCTCCTTCTCTTCCTCACCCTCCTCCACCACACTCTCACCCTCCTCCTTCTCCACCACCTCATCCTCCTCCTCCTCCTGCTTCTCCTGCTGCTGCTCCTCCTCCTCCTCAACAAGCACAGGCTGACGTCGTCCCTCCCAAAACGTGCTAAACTTCTCCGACGTCGCGTACACGTCAATTCCGTTCAACAACAAGTTTGTGGGCGACAGCTGTGAGCCCACACTCCACACTCGTTCCAGTTGCTCAGTCCATACCAACTCCGGTTCGTCTTCCCTGGCCTGCTCGTCTGCCGCTGCCAATTCCACCGCAAACGCTTCCTTCAGCTTCTCCAACGCCTCCACCACATCCTCCTGGTCCTTGCGCTTGTGCCTGCGCTGCGCAAGCTGCATCATATGCCCGCCATGCTTCTCCAGAAACTGCACAATGTTGCTGGGGATCGGCACAGCTCGGATTTGCACTGCACATGCGTGATTGGCGGTCAGACGCCGCGCAGACTTTGGCGGCTCCAGCTTCTTGTGCTCCTCAATCTCCTCCTCCGTCAGCTTGGCTGCCACAACCGTCTCACGGAACGAGATGATGGGTTTCGACACCACGAGGCGCACCTTGGCAAAGCGTTCCTTCAGATCCTGCAGGCAGCGCTCCAGATGCAGCTCACCCGCACACGCAATGATGTGCTGGCCCGTCTTGCTCAGGATCACCTGCACACACGGGTCGCTTTGGTTCAGCAGGCGCAGTCCAGCTCCAGCTGCGGCATCTTGCGCGGATTGCGCGGTTCAAGCGCAACACGCACAATCGGATCGCCACCAAAGTGCATTACGGGGAACACGGGACACGTGGGCTCGCTGCACAGCGTGGCTGTCTTGAGCACCAAGTCGTCGAGACCCCCAATGCCAAACACATTGCCTGCGGGCACACTCTCAATCGCCTCCAGCGACCTGCCCATCAGCAGGTACAACCGATCCACTGTCGTCACGGTGCGGTACTTGTCCGGCACACGCGGATCATACCGTGGGCCCAACACATGCACCGTGTCTCCCCGTCGCAACGTGCCCGAAAAGATGCGTGCAAACGCCACAAACTCCTCCTCGTCCTTCTTGTCCTCGTTCCCCTCTGCACGCTCCTGCTCCGCAAGCATGCGCTGCTCATCCATCGGCAAGCAGTCTCGCGTGATGGCAAACATCTTTGCAATAAACACCACCGTCGGTGCCTCGTCGCTCTGATCACACGCCAGCACAGCCTCGCGAAGCGCAGCCGGCACCTCAAACGGCTCCTCCAGCGCGTCTGTGAACCCACTGCCTCCACCTGCACTTGGCACCACAGAAGAAGAAGAAGAAGAAGAAGAAGAAGAAGAAGACGATGCGCCAGCTCCGCTCTCAGCTTGCACCACACGTCCCGCCCCAGACGACGACGACGAGGAGGAGGAGGCGAGAAACGTGCGTGCGTGCAGACGGGCATACGACGGATCCAGAGCATACCAAAACAGGGGCAGGCGTTGCCGTTGCGATACCAAAGGCGACGTCATACGCTCGCACACCATCTCCAGCGCCGCCTTGCCCAGCGGCAGCCATTTGGACATGATGGCCTGTGTCGCCACATCCGCCTCCTTCGATTTCAGCTCCCGCTGCTGCACTTTGATGTCCATGCTCTTGCAGATCTTCTCCAACATGTCCACGTCGCGGTCTCGTGCCGCCGTGTACACCCTCCAAATGTTCTCCAGGACAAACTGCACAAACATGGGCTTGCTCTTGCTGCGCGCCTTGCTCTTGGGCACAATCCGCTTCTCCTTGTGGTCAAAGTAGTACTCGCCCCACAGCGTACGACGCAGCACGTCTCCACGCACACCCATCTTGCTGGCGTACATCTCTGCAAAGTGTTCGATGCGGAAGCCCCAGCCAAAGTATGCCGACGAGAACAACACATTGCCACGGCTTGGCGAAAAGAACGCCTCGTCGTCATCGTCGTCTGCAAACAAGTCATCATCCACATTGTCGCCTGAGCTGCTGCTGCTACTGCCGCTACCTCCCTCACCGTCCCCTCCACTGCTGCCACTGCTGCCACTGTTGCTGCTGCTGCTGCTGCTTCCGCCATCGCCTCCACTGCGCTCTGCACGCTCGTCCTGTGCACGCAGCTTCTGCACACTGATCAACGCTTCCATAAAGTTGTTTGCATCCTCAATCACTTGCTGGATGTGGTTGTACGCCGCGCTGGGTTCCATCTCCAGCTCGGTGATCAACTTGTCCATCTTGTTGATTACCAAGAAGGGGTGCAGTCCTTCCTCGTGTGCTGCGCGCAGCACAGCCTGTGTTTGCACACACACACCCTCCACAATGTCCACCAGCACCAGTGCTCCGTCGCTCACGCGCACAGCGGACGACACCTCCGACGCAAAATCAACGTGGCCCGGAGAGTCGATCACATTCACAAGATACGCTGCATGCCCAACACAGCGCCCCCATTCTTTGTTAGCACCAGTGTCTTCCATGCCTCCCTGAATCACTTCTGTGCAGCCTGCGCGGCCGACAACGTCTGCGGGACATTCCGCCGCCTTCCCAGAAATCGCAATCACCTACGTTCCATTTTGCCCGTCTCTGCGTCCTCCTGTGCATACACCAGCGTGATAGACGACGACTTCATCGTGATCAACCGCTGTTGCTCGGCCTTGAGGTTGTCCATGAAGCGTACCTTGCCCGCAAGCTTGGCGGAAATGATCCCGTTTGCAGAGAGCAGCACGTCTGTAAACGTAGTCTTGCCGTGGTCCACGTGTGCCAGAATACACACATTCCGCAGGCCCTTTGTACGCTGATGCAACTGTGCCAATTCCTCAGGCGTCACAATCATGTCGACCTGTGGTTTTTCTCGTTTGGATGCTCCCCTGCCCCGCAGGAAGCACAATGCATTGAATGTGTCTCCCCACTCCCACCACACACATATGTAACAAAACACCCACTTTTCCACCACCACCCCAACTCCATTCCTCCCCTGAATCCTTCCGTCACGAGGTGGCACGGTTGCTATAGATGAAGAGCAGCACAGTGGCGCCAATAGACACGATCTGCGAAAGAAGCCGTGTGGTGACGGTGAGAGCACCAAACAACTTGACGCCAATGCTGCGTGCCTTGATCATGTCCACCAGCTGACCCACACTGGCTTCAGTTGGCAACACGCCAATCTCCCACACCTCCTTGCGCAATGTCATGGCCTCCATCTTGCGGAATTCCACCACCGATTGGCTCATCAGGTCTGCGGCACTGCTTTCCACGTCATCGCTCGCAGACGCCTTGTCGTCGTGGGATGGGCCGTCACGCTTAGACTCTGCATCATCCTCTACGAACCGCAAACGCACGCGTGCTTGTTCATGCTCACGCTTGCGTGCGGCCTGCGAGTGTGAATTGATGTAGGATGCCATCACGTAGCTACGCAGGTCGCTGTCACGGATGCCCACGTAGGCGATGTTGGCCATTTCCTCAGAAAGGACCATGGAGTCTGAATGCAGCCGACCCATGGGTCCGAGTTCAAACAGCATTAGCAACAGGGAATTGCAGACCCACCACACGGCCGATGCCACCACCGTCTGGTCAGGCACGGGGGCAGCCACGAGTTGGAAGGAGATGAGCGAGACCAGCATGAAGCCATACACGGCACGGAGACCAAACAGCCACGAAAAGTACGATGTGAACCATTTGATCTCACCTGCAATGCCGGCATGCACACGTGACAACCACCACACTCGCTCCTGGGTCAGGGAAGACCACGTGGACACCGCAGTGTGCACCTCAGCGAACCGATGCAACAGCTCGCCCACAAACAGCATGGGCACCACCAACGGCACATACCACACAAAGGTGTCATGCAGCGAGAGCAACAGATCCACCACGGCCAGCACCAGACCAACAGCATCCCGTGCAAAGGGCCAAAAGTAACACTGTGGTGGTGGCCATGGATGGCGATGATCCCATGTACCACACCACCAACAAATACGTGAGCGTGGACATGTTGAGCAGCACCGCCACAATGAGAACGAGCCGGAAAACGGAAGCCGTCTTGACGGCACGCGCCCTGCGGTCTCCCTGGTGTTCCTGCACCAGCAACGACATGTCGTGCAGGTGGCTTGTGTTCCACTCTGTACGTGTGGTCAGATGCGAAAGCATGAGCAGAATCCAGTTGCTCGGAAGCACGTGCCACATCGTCACCTGCACGCTGTACTGCATCAGCTTCCACAGGGCACCTGCAAGCAGAAGAAACGCGTCTGAAGAGTTGTTCTCCAGCAGAAAGGGTTTGATCAGCGCAATGGCCATGCGCACAGATTGAAGCAGCAGCAGTAAATAGCCCGTTGCCACCTGCGCATCTCCCAGCTTGTTTGTGCGCCTCTGCAGGAACAACGATGTCATCATGTCCGACACCCACCTCACTCCCACGGGCAACGCGCTGCGCATGGCCTCGTGGCTGTCTCCCATCATCACGTCCACCCCGGCTGCGTCTTCTTCCACCTGCAACGCCGCCAACCTTCCTGCCATCAGCGTGTTCTTTGAGCTTGCGCTCGGTCCCCTGCGAGGCGACACTCTCGATCCCCCCCTGTCCCTGCCTGCACCTTGTGACATTGCTTCTAGTCTGTGGTGCTGTGTGTGTGTCTCTCTCTCGCCTGGCCGGAAGTTTGGCGCCTCGGCTTTCCTTTTCCAGAAACGGCGCAACGCTCCTCCCGTCCACATCCACGCCACAGCCCCACATCAACACGATTCCTCCCACCCACACACGACGCAAGGGAAACCCGCTGCTGTTTGTTTTCATTTGCGTTTGCGCATCCAGTCTTCATTCCTGGGGCTCACCAAAGGCGTAACACTTGCTGACGTAGATTCCCGAGCCACCATGGTTCTCTGTCACCACATACTTCACATACAGGGCACTCACGGGCTCATCAAGATCGTACAGGTGGTCTCCAGCACGGTACTGGATGTCGCTGTCCACCAGCTGCGTCCATTCCTTCGCGTCTTCCGACACGTGGATTTCCAGGTCTGTGTGTCCGATGTGCCATGGTGGGATGGTGGGTGGGTCAGTGGGTGGGGTGGGTGCGGTTTGTGTACGCCCATGTCAGCACGCGAGGGTTAGGGTGCATGGCGTCGCACCGGGACGTGTTGATCCGCGCCCAAAACAACTCACGCGACGGGTTCTGGTTCGATTCGCCGTGCAGGTAGATGCCCACTTTGTACAGAGTGCTCAGGCCCACCAGTTCAAACACCACATGCTGCGGCACTGTACATCCTCCGCGTGCGTCAGTCGCTGTTGCGTTCACTCCCACTTGGCCGATCGCGCGGAAATGCGCACGACCCAAACGGCCTCCCGCCCACGTTCACACTTACGCGGCTCGGCAACGTGTGTGAACCACACAAGCGACATGTCCCTGTTGAGCAGGTTCAGACAACGAGACTCGTGCACACTGCATTCCATTGTACGATGTCCTCGTTCGGTGTCAGCCTCTGTTCACCTGCCACCTCCCTCCATCCCTCTCTCTCTGTATGTGTTCTTCCCACTCACTATTGCGACGAAAACTCGTAAATGTCTGCTCCATTGTCAGCCACACACAGGTTCTTCATTTCTGTTCAAAACAATCGTCTGGTCGCTACGGCGCAAAGTCCAGGTCCTCCACATCGGCAAAGTCATCGTCATCATCATCATCGTCGTCGTCATCATCATCATCACCCATCAGCCATCCAGTGCCTCCATCCTCTGTCTTGTCCTCCACCTTTGTCCTGCTGCTGCGGAGCGACTGTTCGTCCACATCCAGTGCATCCACGCCCCCTGCCCTACCACCACCACCACCTCCTCCTCCGATGCTGCTGCTGCTGCTGCTGCTGCTGCTGCTGCGTGGAACATCCTCATCATCACTTCCCTCTTCATCCTCGTCACCGTCTTCGTCAGAGAATTCATCCTCCTCGTCAGCCAGCTGCTGCTTGTCCGAGTCCACCAGGAACCACTTGCCGTCGCTGGTCATTTGCAGGTCACGCTGACACGCCACACCTCGCAATACGATGTCGTGTGAACGAGGCAGGGTGCCAGTCCTGAGGAATTGCTCCACCGCCAAAGAGCTGGGCATCCTGTGAACATTGGACAGTCCTGCGCCCGGCACGTGCATGTGTGGCGCAAGATACACCAACAGCTCGCCCACTGTGCCTGCCACACGCTCTTCCTTGTTCAACTCCTCCACGCGTGCCCGTTTGCGATCGTGCACCTCGTACGGCTCCTCCAGCCTCGGTGGCTTGTTCGTCCACGCCACAAGCCTGTCACGTTCTCTCTTGAGCCGCTCCACCTCCTGTGCCACCTCTGCCCGCTTGTCCAGGGTTTCGTTCAGCTCCGTGGCCACCTCTAGCAGTTCTGCGTCATCCTTGACCCGTCGCAACCCACGTGCACTCACACGCGCAGGCAGCGCTTCCTCCTCCAGTGTGCTGCTGCTCACTTTGGCCCCATCCACCGTCAGTTTCTTACGTCGTTCCTCCTGTTCCCTCTGTTTGCGCATGACATCCGCTCCAGCCCCTCCTCCCCCACCACCTCCTCCCACTCCCTCATCCTGTCCTCCCACGCCTGACCCTTCTCCTGCACCTCCTCCTCCTCCTCCTCCCTTTGAATTGGCTCCTGTTCCGCTGCCCTTCTTCTTGCCTTCTGACTTGCGTCGCTCCTTCTTTGCCGCCGCTGCTGCCTCCTTGGCCTCCTCAGCTGCCTTTTCCTGTGCCTTCTGTTCATCCCTCTGCTTTCCCAGGTAGGCCATGCTCTCGTTCACCGACAGCACATTGAGTCGATTGCTGTTTCCGCTGCTGTTGGCCTCCCGTGCCGCCGCTGCCTTTGCCCGTGCCGCCATGCGTGCCTCCTCCCTGTTCATTGTGCTGCGTGGCACCCCCAATGTCAAGGACCCTGTGCTACTGTTGCTCAGTGAACGTCCACTGCTGCTCAGGGAGCTGCTGCGTGACCCCAGTGTGCTTGCAAACGGCTTGTGTCGCGGCGCCGTGGTTTTGCGCGACCCACGAACGTCATGCGATCGCATCACGTGCACTGCCACGTTTCGCTTGCCCAACAGTTCGTACACACGCGCCGTACGTTCCTCTTGGTTGTGTGTGCGCACCGTGAAGTGTCCTGCGCTCGAGCGCGCCTTGACCACACGCGCCACCTCTCGCTCCGCCGGCTGCTCTTTAAACTCGCTCAGAAACATCGCTGCGTTGCCTTTGCTCGCACGTGCCGACTGGAGGCCCGGCGCAAGGTACGCATGTTCCAGTGTGTTGAACCCCAGCTCACCACGTTCCTCCACTGGGCCGTATGTGCGCGCGTGAGTGACTTGGCTCCAAAAAGCGAAAAGTTTCGAGCAAAAAGCCGGAAACTCTGGCCGTACGGGCCCCTTTCTCCGTTGTCCTCACTCACCTTTGTCACTCAGTCGATTCAAAGTCAACGTATACTCTGGCACCTCCTGTTCCAGCCGCTCTGTGTGCAGCTCCAACGAGTCTGGCACCTGCGAAAGCAGCCGCGAGACGACACGCACCCAGTCGTCGTCGTCAGTGGCCCCCTTGCTCAACAGCGTTTCCATCCCATCGTGCAACTGCGCTCGCATCATCTTGTTGGCCGTCACAAACGAAAACATGAACCCCATTTTGGCTTCGCTCTGCAACAGGTGGAAGCGCTCAGCCGCCGCGTCCAGCACCTCCGCGTTGAGCTGTCCGCTCAGATCCTGCGCCGCCCACGGCTTGGCTAGCCGTTCGGGCAACACAAACAACAATGCATGGCTCTTTTTCTGATCCATGGCACCCCAGGTGTTTGTGTGTGTTTGCGAGTTTGTGTCTCGGTGTTGTCTCGGTCTCTATGTGCTGCCTCCATCAGCGCACAGCACACGCACTCACACTCGCCCGCGCCTGCCCTCCCAACCCGAGCCGCCCATGTCGAAACTGTACCTGACACGCAAGGAGCATGTGGAGGAGAGGGGAGGCATGGAATCGCGTGTGGCGCGTAAGAACAGCGACATTGTGAGCGCACTGCCGGTGGACTACTGCCAGCTGACGTTCCAAAAGGCAAAGACGCCCGTGAGCACACACGACGGCTACGTGTTTGACTTTATCAACCTCATGCAGTGGATCCAGGCACACAAGACGCATCCCATCACCAACGCCAAGTTGACCCACAAGGGCTTTTTCCGGCTGAACTTTGATCGGGACGCGGAAGGCAGGCCGCGCTGCCCGACGTCGGGCAAGGTGTTTACACAACACAGCCACGTGGTGGCCATCCGCACCACAGGCAATGTGTTTTCCATGCAGGTGATCCAGGAGCTGAATCTGAAGTCCAAGAACATGCTGGAGCTGCTGGACAACTCCAAGTTTGCACGCAGTGACATCATCACCCTGCAGGACCCACAGAACCCACGCACCGTCAACATGGACACGTTCAAAGCCAACCGAGCCAAGTTGAGGAAGGGTGCCAGTGGCACAGACACCGCACAAAGCAGCAGTAGCAGCAGCAGCAGCAGCAGCAGCAGCAGCAGCAAGGCGGGAAGCGTCGGAGGGTCCAAGGTTGTGTTTTCCGACAATGCCAGTGCCATGTCGTTTACAAGCACGGCACGCAGTGTGGTGACACAGCAGACAGAGGCTGTGGAGGAGAATGTGTCGAGTCTGGAGAAGCCGAAACGAGTGAAGGGGTCCGGGTACGGGACGCTGCACACGTCACTGGGCGACCTGAACTTTGAGGTGTATGCGGATCGGGTGCCATTGGCAAGTGAGAACTTTCTCACGCACTGTGCCAATGGTTACTACGACGGGGTGACGTTCCACCGGCTGATCCCCAACTTTATGATCCAGGGTGGCGATCCGACAGGCAAGGGCACGGGGGGACGCTCGATTTGGGACCAATCGTTCCGAGACGAGTTTGTGAAGGAGTTGCTGCACGATGCAAGGGGTGTGATGAGCATGGCCAACTCGGGGCCGGACAGCAACAACTCGCAATTCTTCATCACCTTCAAGTCGCAACGGCACCTGGACTACAAACATACGGTGTTTGGACGCATTGTGGGTGGGCTCAAGGTGCTCGATGCCATGGAGGCAGTGCGCACAGGGGCAGGTGACAAGCCAAGGGACGCCATTGTCATCGAACGTACCACCGTGTACAAAAACCCGTTTGAAGAGTACCAGGAGGACGCAGAGGCCAGGAAGCAACAGGAAGCGAGTGCCCAGGAGGCAGAGAGCAAACGAAAGGCACGTGAGGAGGCAGAGAGCAAGCAGATGGGCAAGTGGTTCAGCAACCCAGCCGCATCGGTACGAGGAGGAGGGTCATCGGCGTCGTCGTCGTCCTCCTCCGACAGTAGCACAGTGGGACGCTTTTTGAAACTGCCCAAGCCATCCAAGGGGACAGGCAGCAGTCACAAGCGGAAGGAACCGGAGGGCACGGATGGTGGTGGTGAGGAGCAGGAAGAGGCCGTCATCGATTGGAGCTCCATGTCGAGTGCGCGCAAGATGGCAAAGAAGCAACGGATTGAGAGTGAGCAGTACGGCGACTTTGGCAACTTTTGAGATTGAATTGAGATTGGACAAGATTTGTGGAATGGAGCAATGTTTGCCATTGGGTTGGCAATGCGTCGGATGAACCAACTCGTGTTTTGGAGCGCAGCACACAGATTGAGCTGCCAAGCCATGAGGCGACCACGACGACAACACCCGACACCCCATGAGGAAGGGGTTAGTGTGCGGGAGAAGCTGCGAAGGGGAACACAGCAGCGGGAGGAGGAGCAGGCAAGACGGCGTGCGGAGCGGCAGGCTGCGCGAGAACAGGAAGCGCGGAAACGCAAGGAAATGGCCGAGACGGAGCGCACAGACGACACATCGGACGGATTATGGAACGAGCCGGCTGCAGTGGCCCTCATGCACATGGTGACAAAGGAGAGTGGCACAGCGACGTCGTCGTCGTCGCCCACGGGCGCCGGGGAACCCCACCAGGTTGTGGAAAGGGCGCGGCCAGGAACACCCGAGTCGCCGCAGCGATCGCCCAAACGCCGACGTGTGGTCACAGACGTGATGAGCTCACCCCAGGTGTTTGGTAACCCTAGGATGGCCAGTGAGCTTGCCAGACAACCAGCCATGGTGTTTGGCATGGCACGAGGCAACGCCCTCAACCACTTTCGCGAACGCGAACTTGGCGCGCGCGCAAACTGGTGCCAGCGCACAAACGCCTCCATCCGCTATGCCAACCTGCAACTGCACGTAAGTGAACCCCCAAGAGGCACAGGGATGATGCACTCCTTGCTCCGTGTGTGACTCTGTGCACGCCGGGAGCGGCGTGTAAAGGCGGGGCGACGGATTTTTTGGCGCGCAACACACACGGCTGACGTGTGGGGGGCCACCGGGCGACACACACACACACACACAGAAATTGATGGACAGCAACGCAGTGACGGGGCCCGGAGAGGTGATTGCATACATTGATCAGCGTTCGGGCATTGCAGAAATCACATCGCTGGGGTCATATGTCGTGGCGCTAACGAAAACGGGGCTGTGCACGGTGTGGGACAGGAGTAGGTTGGCAGACCAAAAAGGTGGACACCCAGACGCACACACACACACTCACACTCACTCACGCACTCACTCACTCACTCTGTGTGTGCCTACAGAGAGCGATGATCGAGTGTGGTGTATCAACAACACGGCGGACGAGGTGATCCGCAGTGTGTTCCTGAACAAGCTGAGCGAAAGCGTGCTGACAGTGAGCGTGCATCGTAGCAACAACTTTAAGAGTTTGTGTGTGCGCAGTACCCCGTTGGAGTATCTGAAGCGGGGGGACGCCAAGCGGGGCTTTGCGGTGTTTGGCAACGAAAACCTGAGCTACCCGGGCTTTGTGGAGTTTGACGACACCAACGGCGTGGCCCTGACCTTCTGTTCCGTGCGTCGTGTGTACAAAGTGTGGGACATGCGTGATTACCGCATGTTGTTTGAGATGGAGGAGCGTGGCGTGGCGGAGATCAAGATCTGCCCGCACTTTCTGCTGGTCGTCCACCAGCGCTCGCAGGCTTCGCTGCCCCTCTCCATGATGGAGGTGCGCACGGGCAAGGTCACAAACACCACCCATGTGCTCCTCCACCGTACCAAGCCTGTCGAGTTTGTGGAGCTGTTCAACGAACGCCTGCTGCTC
The DNA here is from genome assembly GCA_026936335.1 of Mantamonas sphyraenae. Taxonomy (NCBI): domain Eukaryota; family Mantamonadidae; genus Mantamonas; species Mantamonas sphyraenae. Next base: position 56,947 of record JAPMXV010000023.1, read on the forward strand.
AAGCAACCCGAGGAGGACCTGCGCATCATCGACGTGAGTTGGCGTGGGTGTAAGAAGGGGGAGGGGAGGGGGTTCATAGGAGGCACTCACACGTTACCCCGCGCATTGCACAGCTGGTAAAGGGTGGAGAGACGCGTGTGGCGGCGAGTGCGTTTGCCACGCCAAAGGCCTTTATCTTTTTGCACCACAGTCAAATGATGCTGTGCTTCCATGCCACACGCATGCAGCTGTGGGATCACCGTGGACGGCTGGTCAGCCAATTCGACCAGCAGTTCTTGTGGAACAGCAAACCGAACAGCAATTGCTTTGTCAACGAGCGGCAGGACGTGCTGTTTTCCTTCAACCGCGAACTGGGCTACCTGTACGTGTGCGACCTGCACAATGGCAAGGTGTTGCAGGAGGTCAAGCTGCACAGCCAGGAGGACATTGCGGCAGCGGAACAGCACGGCGATGAGGCCCTGCATCACACCCTGCGTGCACACAACCACGCCCTCACCACAACCACCGAGATCCACTACAATGAGGATCTGCATGAGATCTACACTGGCAGCGAGGATGGTCTCTTTGCAATCTGGACCCCCGGCGGGGTCTGAGCAGCGCGTGCGGCTCCACTCCAAACCATAAACACAATTTGCATGTAAGTTTTGGATGACATCGATGTGTGTGGGTGGGTGGCCGGGTGGGTGGTTCGTTTCGGTGGACACACGGCGACTTTGGCCGAAGAATGAGAACGGAATCACCAAAAGCCCTCTCGCAGCGCTCCACCGACCGCTAACCTTTGTCATCGCCCCACGCGCATCTCTGCCCACATTTACAGACATGAGTGAGACGGACGCCAAACAGGAAATCGAGCAGGAGAAGGACGAGACGGTGAGTTTTGCATCATTCGGAATCTCGCACCGGAAACGACGGGCCGCCCCTGTGCCGAACTGACAGAAGGATGGGAGCCACCACAGATGGAGGCAGTGCGTACAAGGTTTCTGCAGTACATCGACGGTTACAACAGGAAGGACATGGATGAGATCAAGGGCCAGCTGGACGAGAACCTGCAGGTGGTCTTCAACGGGCAGGTGGCAGCAGAGAACAGGGAAGCTGTGCTGCCAAGCTACGAAGCGGACTTTGCCATTGAGAAGGCAGCCCTGATCAACCGTGGGCCCAACCTGAGCAAGAACGGCGACCTGGTGGAGGTGGATGTCACCCTCCAGACGACCCAGGGCGACGACACGGTGACACTGGACGTCGTGTACAGCTACAACACAGACACGATGAAGCAGGTGCGTCATTCCATCACCAATGTCAAGGTGCTCGGAGGGGAGGAGGGTGAGGGGAAGCAGGACGACGAATAAACAAGCATTGAAACAACACACACACACACACACACACACATGCGCATCTGCTGCATGGCACTCCAACACCCATGCCAATGGTATTTTCAGGGAGTGGGGAGGTGTTTGCGAGGGTTTGGGTGAGGCAGGCAGCACCCACACGGGTGGCAAGGAATTCCTGCGTCATCCTGTGAGACAAAGCCGCGGTGCCGGGACGGCCCCTCCTCACCCAAGCCAAAACTACAAGACAGTACGTTTCAACATGCACACACAGAAACACACACATGCGCAGTCACGCAATGGACCACCCCAGCACAGCACAGCGCACGATCACCTTTGCTTTCCACACACACCGCGCCTGTGTGCATCGAGAAACGCTCCCAACGTTTCCCTGCCTGGCTGACACCGTCCACCACACGCATTGCATCTGCAATTTGTGCTATGCCCGTGCCTCCCTGTGCCCTTGTGTGGATCCCCCTTGTGCACGCAGACAATCCACCATGAGCGACGAGGCAGCAATCATGATCAAGGTGGTAAGTTGCAAAGGGCTGGGAGACGGACCGGCGAGGTGCAGAGCCACCCCGCAGCAGCACACATGCCATACACACATGCACATGGAGACGCACGTGCAGCGCAGGCAATGTACAATGCATGTGTGGTGTTGTGATGGCGTGTGCACCTCTGCCTGTCCAGATACACAGCGCGTCGTTTGGATAAAGCCCGGAACTCGGCGTCGCTGACCCGAAGCTTTGGCTTTCTCGCGCGCACTTTGCGCACTCACACTCACACTCTGCCCCTCTCTCATTACAGGCCGTGTGCGGAGACGGAGGTGTGGGCAAGTCCGCCATCAGCTTCCGCTTCTTCCTGGACGAGTTTGTGGACGAGTATGACCCCACTGTCGGTATGTTTTTTTGGGGGCGACTTTGCGGGAGGGGAGCGGGCAATTTGGAGGAAGGCTGACGCACAAACGCACCCACCACCTGCAAAAACAAACATGGACACAACAGAGGACAACTACAGGAGACTGGTGGATGTGGACGGCACCCTGACCATGGTGGAGTGGCTGGACACAGCAGGCCAGGAGGAGTTCAAGGCTCTTCGCTCGGTGGTGAGTTTCTTTCCCCTCTTCTCTTCTTTTCGTCATCGTTTTTTGCACGTCTCTCTCCACCGGCACCATACACACACACACACACACACACACACGTACACACATGCCATGACACAGTGCTGTGCAACCCCCGTTGCCATGACTGAGCACACACACACACACACCACACACACGTTTGCTGACACTCTGTGGGCGCCTGTTGCAGTACATGCGCGAACGCGAAGGATTCATGCTGGTGTACTCCATCACCAACGAGGATAGCTTCAACAACATCGGCACCTTCCGTGACATGATCCTGCGCGAGAAGGAGGCTGAAAGCTGGCCCATGGTGCTTGTGGGCACCAAGTGCGATCTCGACGACGAGCGCGAGGTGACCACCGCCGAGGGCGAGAAGCTGGCCAGCTCCTGGGGCGTGCCTTTCTTTGAGACCTCTGCTCTCAACAACATCAGGGTGACCGACAGTGTCGAGGAGCTCATCCGTGTCACACGCTCCCACAAGGACCCGTCCCTCGGCGGCGGAGGAGGCAAGGGCAAGAAGAAGTGCATCATCCTCTAAACACGGCTTGTGCACACACACACACACACAAACCGTAACCCAGCACCACTCCCAACCACAACCACCCATCTTTCTCATCTCTCTCTCTCTCTTTTCATCACCACACATCAGGCAACCCGCTGTGCAAACCAACAAAAAACCCCTCCCGTTCTCCCACACCTACCCCCCCCCTTCAGCAACACACACACACACACACACGCTTCCACTCCCGTCCCATCCAATGGCATTGCGTCAAACAAGAACCGTCGCCCTGAGCGACGACTCGGAGGAGGAGGAGCCCAAGCTCAAGGGTGACCCAACAGCCCCGTCCTCCGCCACCAAACCTGCCTCGGGCCCACCCAGTGCTGCCGCGTCACCATCCAAAGATGCCAAGGCCAGACAAGCTGCCAAGAAGAGGCACACAGACACTCCCAGAATCAGCCGCCAGCGACGACTTGCTCGCAAGGTGGTCGAATCCAACCTCTTTGGCGGCTCTATCCTCTTTGTCATCCTCCTCAACACCGCCCTCATTGCCCTCCAAACTGAAAAGGCTCTCGAACAGCGCTTGGGTATGCTTGCTCCCGTCTTCCGCCCTTCCCCCATCCCCGGTTTCCCACCCTCGCCTGGCCGTTTCCAATCACTCACCCCGCCACCACCGTTTCCTTCGCTTCCTTCCCTTCTTTTGCAGGATGGTACCTTGCCGCTGTGGACAACATCTTTCTTGGCATCTATGTCTTTGAGCTCCTCATCAAACTCTACGTCTACCGCCGTTCCTTCTTCAAGTCCAACTGGAACAACTTTGGTCCGTTTGTCGATCCCCGTTCACCCCCTCCTCCGCCGCTCCCACCCGCACTGGACTGACCCTTCGACCCTTTGATCCATTCCCTGCAGATGCCATCATTGTGCTCCTGAGCTTCATTGACTTTATTCGCTTCCTCATCTTCTCCTTCTCCTTCCTCAACCCGCGCATCTTTCGACTTCTGCGCGTCCTGCGCGCCGTCCGTGTCGTCCGCGCCTTCCGCGTCCTACGCACCATCTCCTTCCTCAAGAGTCTCCAGGTCATTGTCAACACCATTCTCAAGTCCATCCCAGCCATGGGTTCCATTATCTTTGTCCTGTTTCTCGTCATGTGTACGTTTAAAAGGAGAATTGTCCCCGTTGCCCCCACACACACACACACATTCATCATCACTCACCAACCCCACCAACCCCCTTCCCCCTTTTTCATGCCACAACAGACATCTTTGCCATCATCGGACGTACGCTGTACAGCGAAGTGTACCCCGAACGGTTCGGCAGTCTGGGCACGGCTGTGTTTTCGCTGTTCCAGCTCATCACCCTAGACAACTGGTTCACCTTTATGGACGAGGTGGGCAGCGAGGAGCCGGGCATCCTTGTCTACCTCATTATCTTTATCATTCTGGAAACCTTTGTGTTCATCAACCTCTTCATTGCCGTCATTGTCAACAATCTGCAGCTCAGCAAGACCCACGAGAAGAAGCGAAGTCGCCTCGACCGCCTGTTTGCCTTTCGACGCAACGCCACAGAGGAGGAGGAGGAGGCACGGGAGGAGGCTCGTGAAGAGGAGGAGGAGACTCTCAAGCAGCGTGCACAACGCATTGTGGACAACGAAATCGAAGCCTACTACCCCGGCGCAGACGTCTCCTTCCGCCAGAAGCAGCTCATGAGCTACTACTTTATGTGTCTCGCCTCCCTCGAGAATGCCATGGACATGAACAGTGCCCAGGGCAAGATTCTCGACGACCTTGTCGATCTCATCCCGCAGCAAACACTCGGCTGATCATCAGCGTCCGTGCAAAAATGAATGCTGCACACTTTTCTCCATGCCTTCCCATCCACTTGTCTCCCATGCCATCAGGTCCATTCATGACACCAGCAGTTGAGTTGTGCGGTGCGTGTTGCCCTTTCGCAGCCAATCATCTCTCGCCTGCAGTCCCCATGTCGGCCGAGTTTGCCGACTTTGGCTATGATGATGACGACTTTGAATCGAGCAGCACCCAGGTGGACTCCATGTCCAAACTGGCTGTGGATCCGCTCCATTCGGCAAGCAGTGCACACTCTGCAGCCACTGTAGGCTCCACAGGCTCCCTCTCAGCCTCATCCGTCGACTCTCTGCATCTCGATGGCTCCGAGCATGCCTCCCAGCTTCGTGACGAGCAGCTCAAGCCTACTGTGGGAATGGCGCTCGCCAGGGAGATTGAAGCGCAACCCGAACTTCGTCCACGCCTCCCAAACTCTGTCCGTGCCGCGTCCACGGGCAAGTATGCCTTTCCCTACCCCGCGCAACCTCTCCGCAAGTTTACTCTCTATGAAACAGCGACGGTATGTGCGGTGCGCGTGTGCGTGTGTGTCTGTGTGATGGATTTTGCCGTTTGCCCTCTCGTTGTCATTCCCCGGCCGCGGTTCATCTCCTTCTAACCCCCCAATCTATCCATGCACCCACCTGCTCTGCTAACATGTGCACATACACTCTCCAACGCCACCCCGTTGCACAGAAATTCTATCTGGTGGCCTCCAATCGCGCTCGCACGCGCTTCCGGCTGCTGAAAATCGATCGCACCAACCCAGACGAGCTGGACATTGAAGAGGACCACACTGTGTACGACAAGGAGGGCATTGAGGACGTGTTGACCATGATTGACGGTGCAAACAGCAGACAGGGTGGTCTGGGCAAGGGAATGCCCGTAGCAGGGTTGCTTGGGTTCATCCGCTTCACCGAGGGCTACTACCTGGTCCTCCTCACCTCCAAAACCAAAGTGGCCCAATTGGGTGGACATGACATCTACGCAGTGTCCGACACCAGTCTCGTGTCGCTGAAGCCCAAGACACGATCGCTGTCGCTGAAACTCACCGACGAGTCTCGCTACAAGAACATCTTTGAATTGCTGGACCTCACCAAGGACTTTTTCTTCTCCTACACATACGACATGACACATACATTGCAGTTCAACATGAACGGACCCTCGCGTGCACGACAGCAGCAAATGCAGGCCGCTGTGGATGCCCTGCAGCCTGAAGCCGCCGTCGACGACGTCATCCCGACCTCGCATGCCATGGATATCCAACAGCCCCAGAGTGCAGACGCAGATGGCAGCAAAGAGGAGGGGGAGGAAGAAGAACAGGAGAAGAAGGAGAAGGAGGAAGAAGAACAGGAGAAGAAGGAGAAGGAGAAAGAACCGGAGAAGAAGGAGAAGGAACCGGAGCACCACACCACCACCACCACCACCACCACCACAACCACCACGGCATCCACAGGCCAGGGCATGCCGAGTGTGAGCACAATCCAGGACCGTCTATCGGCAGCCAATCTTCCGTACAAGAGCATGTATGTGTGGAATGGGTTCCTGATGGATGACATGCTGCAGGCGTTTCCGGAGCTGGGCGACTGGTGTTTGCCCATCATTCAGGGCTTTGTGCGCCAGAAGCGTGTGTTTACGTTTGGACGACCGCTGCACATCACGCTAATGGCACGGCGTTCGATCTACTATGCAGGCACACGGTATCGCAAGCGTGGGATCAACCACCAGGGCCAGGTGGCGAACGATGTGGAGATCGAACAGATCCTGCACGAAGGAGGTCGGGAGCCCGAGGAACGGTACGCCTCAATTGTACAGGTGCGAGGCAGCATCCCTCTGTTTTGGTCGCAGGACAACAGTATTGTCGTGCCCAAACCGGCCATCTTTGTGGAGAAGCACATCGATCCGTTCTTTGACACCACGAGGCTGCACTTCCAGGACCTGTTTGCACGGTATGGAGCACCCATCATGGTGTTCAATCTGGTCAAGACGCAGGAAAAGAAACCTCGCGAGGCACTGCTCAACGAGGAGTACCAACACGCCATCGGCTTTCTCAACCGCCAGCTTCCGCGGGACTTTCAGATCGCCATGGTCAGTTGGGATCTGCATCGTGTGGCCAAAACCAACAAGGAGCAGGTGTTGCCCCAGTGTTGCGAGTTGGCAGAGGGCATGATCCGACGCACGGGCTTCTTTTACTCGGGCCCACGCAAGTTTATCAACGTGGTGCGTGACAGCCAAGTGGACACCTCCTCCAGCAGCAGCAGCAGCAGCAACAGCAGCAGCAGCAATGGTGGTGGTGGTGATGGTGGTGGCTCACCGGGCTCATTGGCCAGTCAGATGGAGGCCAGTGCATTGTCGGTGGCACACAACAGGGACAATCTGGGCAGCGAACAGAACGGAGTGATTCGCACGAATTGCATCGACAGTCTGGATCGCACGAATGTGGCCCAATTCTGCATCGGCAAGGTGGCCCTTGGGTTTCAATTGTACGAAATGGGCTGGCTGGACCATCCCAAGGCAGCGTTGGACGAACGCATGTCCAACATCCTCATGGACATGTACGAGGAGATGGGCCACCAGCTGTCCCAGCAGTACGCAGGCAGCGAGGCGTTGAACCAGATGGGCAAGTACCAAAAGGGAGGGTGGCAGGTGCAGTCCAAGGACGTCTTCACCAACATCCGTCGCTACTACAACAACAACTTCACCGACGCGGAGAAGCAGGACGCCATCAACCTCTTCCTGGGCAACTTTGTACCGGGCAAGACGGCGCCGCGATTGGCACAGAACAACACGGGCAGCAAGGACGCAAGCGACGAAACCTCGTTTGACCTGTGGGAACTCGAGTCGGACTATTACCTGCACAACAGCGACAACAGTTTCCTGCCACAGCTACTGCGCGAGGGTTCACGATGGTGGGAGGACAGTGGCAAGCGCTTTGTGCAGCTGACACGCAGTGTGGGTGGCGATGGCGAACATGAACGGGAAGAGGAGAGCAACGAGAGCAACGAGGGCAACGAGGGCAATGAGGGCAATGAGGGCAAGGAAGAGGTGGAGCACGATGGCACTGGGGAAGGGTCGTCGTCGTCGTCGTCTTCGTCGTCTGCCAACCAAATGCTAGAGGCGATGCAACACGCAGAGGAGGAGGCGTGGAAGAAGCCCAGCTACTTTGAAGAGACGCACAAGGTGGAGAAGCTCAAGTCATTTGACAAGCACTTTGCGTATGCACAGAACGAACACATTCCGTCCAACGAAACCGACGAGTTTGTGCTGCACACACGTGGCATGGATCCGGGCATGCAGAGCATGTCGCGTGTGCGTTGGTACCGCGGTGCCACCACACAGGACGGCTATGCCGATCTGGGCATCGACCTCACCGGTGCCTCCTCCTCCGCCTCCTCCATGCTCTCATCCAGCAGTGGCGGGATCACCACCTCCCCCACACGCAGCAGCAGCAGCAGCAGCAGCAGTGCATCCACACAGGTGCATCCGTTGCAGGGCAAGAGTGGCGGCAAGGCCAAGGCCAAGGGATCAGATGGTGCGAGTGCGGTGGAGCGTGTCAAGCAATCCGATGACGGCGGACAGGGCAAGGGCCACCGCCAGAGCTTCCAAATGGGGTTGCCAGACTTTCGCACTCTGCTCACGGGTGGCAACAACGAGGATTCGGTGCGTCAGGGCACCTCGGCAGCAAAGAAGGCCCTGGGCAAACGGGTGGTGCCTGAGCGAACCGAGGCCGAGAAGCAATTCCAGCGGTACGTGGACACCCATGGCACATTTGCGGCACACAACCAGTCGGCACACCAGCGCTATGGCATCCAACTGCAGAGTTCGACGCAGGACCACGATGCGTTTGATGCGTACCGCAACTGGCGTGATCGGTTTGGGGTGCAGTGGAAGCAAGCGCTGGACGAAACGGGCCACGAGACACAGCGACAGGAGTTTGGCCAATTGATGGAGGCATTGCCACAGTATGCAGATGCAACCACCGACGCTCCATCGTGTTCCATCTACCGAGCCTTTGCCGACAAGAACCAGGTGCTGACCAGCTTCAGCGAACAGCTTGCCACACCCTATTACGACGCCGAGTTTCTGCAGGATTGGGTGGAGGGCAAAACGACCATGTGAAAAACGTTGAACAAACCAACACTGCATTCCATTGCATGCGTCCAGAACCAGGAAATCACACACCCAGGGGATGGGGAGGGATGTGCTTGCCGTTGCTAAAGATGTCCTTGGCAATGGAGCTGAGGTTCTTGTCGCCGTTCTTCTTCTCGCCCTTGGCCAGCAGACCCAGGTTGGCCTTGACACGTCGTCCCGCCTGGTCGGCAAAGGCGTTCACCAGCTTCACCTCGTGTTCGGCGCTTGCCAGACCCTCGTTGATGGAGGTGGTGCATCGAGACAGCGTGCTGCTCATGCCATACAGATCGATGGCCACGTCAGCCACACGCTTCAGCTGCAACTGGTGCGACGGCTCGAGGATGTTCTTGCCGTGGGTGTAGAGCAGACGGTCGACCTCAAAGGCAAAGGCACCGACGGAACGCTCAAAGGTCTTCTTGGCGGAAGAGAGGGAGCTGTGGATGTTGCTCAGGGGCTCTGGCTGCCAGGTCCTGCGCTTGATACGTGTGAGCACCTCATTGCCCAGCTCCTTGGCACTGCCGGGCAGCTTCTTGGCCAGCTTGGCCACACCCTGCAGCCTCTCACCGGGCACCTTGGCACCCGAGAGGGCAATGTACAGGCGCAGGATCTCGTTGGTGCCCTCAAAGATGGACAGGATGCGCGAGTCACGCAGCATGCGCTCGTACGGGGCCGATGTCATGAAGCCCATGCCTCCGTGCACCTGCAGCGACTCGTTGATGGCGTTGAAGAGAGCCTCGCTGCCAAACACCTTGCAGCATGCGGCCTCCACGGAGCAATCCTCCACACCGTTGTCAATCATGCCTGTGGTGCAATAGGTCATGCTCTCGATGGCATAGGCGTTGACTGCCATCTGGGCAAACTTCTCCTCAATCAACCCAAAGTCCTTGATGGGCAGACCAAACTGCTTGCGGTTGATCGCATGCTCACTGGCCATGCCAATCAGACGACGGATGTTGGCCGATGCGCCTGCGCCGATGCCAAAGCGACCGTTGTTCAGGATGCGCATGGCAATCTTGAACCCTCCGCCCACCTCACCCAACACATTCTCCACAGGCACCTTGCAATCGTCAAAGTACACTTCTGCCGTGTTGGATGCCTTGATGCCCAGCTTGCTCTCGGGTGCTCCGTTGGTCAATCCACCAAAGCTGCGTTCCACAATGAACGCCGTCACCTTTTGCTTGCCATCCACCTCCGTCTGAGCAAACACCGTAAACACCTCCGCCGTGCCGCCGTTGCTGATCCAAATCTTGGAGCCGTTGAGCACCCAATGTTTGCCATCTTCGCTCAGCGTGGCCTTGGTGCGGATGGAGTTGGCATCCGACCCCGACGACGGTTCCGTCAGGGCAAACGCCGCCACGTGTTCACCCGACGCCAACTTGGGCAGATACTTCTTCTTCTGTTCCGGCGTACCATCCAGAAGGATGCCCTTGAGTCCAATCGACTGGTGGGCCATCAGCGTCACGGCAATGCCTCCGTCAAACACCACCTCTTCTGCAATGCGTGCATACGCGCTGTTCGACAGACCCAGACCCTCGTACTCGGTGGGGATCTAAGGGTGTGTGTGTGTCCATGTGGTGTGGTGTGGTGTGTCAGTGGCCCCGGGATCCCCAGTGCACGCCAGCCTCCGAAATCGTGGGTCCAGCAACCGCCGACGGCCTGCGAAGAAAGGGACAAAAGGCGCCTACCTGCAGACCAAACAGTCCCATGTCCTTGAGACCCTGCATAACATCGTCGGGAATGGCAGCAGCCTTGTCCAGGGCAGCCGAGTCGACCTGTGGCGTGTGGGAGGTGGGGTTTTTTCGCGGGTCAGCACCTTTTTCGGGAGGGCGATTGTTTCCCGAAGGCGAAACGGGCATTGGAAAGAGGGTTGGCCAAGAAACGGGTGGCATGCAACACGCACCTGCTCATCAAAGAACTTCTTGACCGGGTCGGCAAGCATCTTGAGGGTTTCGGTCTCGTCCTGGGTGAGGGCCCGCGGGAAGGGGACGATCTGGCGAGAGGGGACTTCGCCGCAAAAAAGCGAGCGGACGAAGCTGATGCCTTCGGTGGAGTTCTGCTGGTTGAGAGGGACGGCAGTGTGCAGAGAGGCAGTGGTTGCAGCCACAGTGGCATTCTGCATGGTGCCAACACGGCTGAGCACCTGCTTGGTGGAATGGGAAGCACGAGCAAACATGTGTGTGGTGGGAGCGGGGTGCTGTTTGCAGTGGCTCCTTCCTCGCTCGGTGTTGCATCCATCACCCATCCCATCCCATCCCCACTTTGTGTGTTGTTTGTATGCAAGTGTGTGAACATATCGAATGTGTATGTGACCGCTGCCCCACCCCATCCACCGCAAATCTTGACGACGAGATGTTCGCACGAAGCGTCAAAACTCGCACTCACCGCCGTGCTGTGCAGGGTGTGCTCAATACCATGAGCAGCAGCAGCAGTAGCAGCAGCAGCACCACTACTGCCTCCTCCAGTGGCAGTAGCTCTGGTTTGTCGCTGTTGTTGCGCAGTACACCTGCACGTCCCCTGTCCAACACAGCCCTCAAGTTGGGCGACCAGCAGCCGCCGGCGTTCAGCTTTGCCGATCCCGCCGACGCCTTTCTCAACGCCACCAACACGTACGTTTGCGCCTGTTGTCATGCTTGCAACCCAGCCTGTCTGTGACCCTACCTGTCCAGGCCCGTCCTGCCTGTGTCCTTCGCCTGCACACCCTCCTCTCGTAGCCCCAGCACCGGCGCCAAGAGAGGGCTTTTTCGAGGACCTTTCCGGCACAGCTTCTGTCCCACGCAAGCCCCGTTCAAAACTGACACACATCCATCCATTCCCATGCACTGGCAATGGCACCAAACATCACACCCTGCATTGGTACAGCACGGCCCTGGAGAGCATGTATGCGCAGTGGAAGAATGCGCCCGACTCTGTGGAGTCGTCCTGGGCCTCCTTCTTCACTGCCCTCGAGAACGAGACAGGACAACGGCCCTACAGCTACAAGGAGCCCATGCGTGCGTCCAAGGGCACCGGATCCGCCTCATCTGCTACAGACATCCAGTCTGCCGTGCGTGATACGGCGCGAGGTGCGTTGTGTGTGGCCCTGTGAGGCACCGTTGCTCGGAGACTTCCCTTTGATTTCCAGCCGCCCGCCGAAAAGGGTCCGCCCTTTGGTGGCGTCTTTTGGCGCCCGTTTGCGGCGGACACAGACACGGCACACACATGCCATGTGTACCATCCACGGCCACATGGACACTGACACCGCATCGACACATCCACAGTGTTCCTGCTTGCGCGTGCGTATCGTGTGCGAGGCCACTTTACGGCGAACCTGGACCCGCTGGGGATTGCGCAGCGGCACCACGTGCATGCACCCGTGCATTACTCACAGTACGGTCTGACAGACGCAGACCTGGACCGTGAGTTCTATGTGGGCGACCGTTTCTTCCTGGACAGTGTGGAGGAGACGTACCAGTGGAGGACACTGAGGGAGATCATTGCCACGCTGGAGCGCAGCTACTGTGGCACGGTGGGCTCCGAGTTCTTCCACATCCAATCCACCACGGAGAAGGATTGGCTGTGTGCGCACTTTGAGACGGTGCAGACCACAGAGTACAGCAATGAGGACAAGAGGCAGCTGTTGAAGGGACTCATCCGCGCCGAGGGCTTTGAGGCGTTTCTGAAGAAGAAGTACGCCACTGCCAAGCGGTTTGGCCTGGAGGGAGGCGAGAGTCTCATCCCAGGCATGGAGTTCCTGATGGAGCGTGCATCGAACCTGGGTGTGGAGACGTCGGTGATGGGCATGCCCCATCGTGGGCGTCTCAACGTGCTGTTCAACATTGTGCAGAAGCCTGCACGTGCGATCCTGCACGAGTTTTCGCCTGCGGACGAGTACGAGGACGACGGGATGGCCATGGGGTCGGGCGATGTGAAGTACCACCTGGGCACGTCGTGTGATCGCACCTGTGGCAATGGCAAGGTGATGCACGTGTCGCTGGCAGCAAACCCATCGCATCTGGAAGCAGTGAACCCTGTGGTGGAGGGCAAGACACGCGCCAAGCAGTTCTTCAACAACGACCCCAAACGCAAGCGTCACATGGCCGTGTTGCTGCACGGCGATGCTGCCTTTGCAGGACAGGGCATTGTGGCAGAGACGCTGGACTTTGCGTCGTTGGTGCATTACCAGACGGGAGGCACCATCCACATCATTGTCAACAACCAGATTGGGTTCACCACCGATCCCAAGTACGCTCGCTCGTCGCCGTACCCGTCGGATCTGGCCAAGACCATTGGGGCACCCATCTTCCACGTGAACGGAGACGACGTGGAGGCGGTGGCACGTGTGATGGAACTGTCGGCCATGTACCGTCAGGAGTTTGGCAAGTCGGCGGTGGTGGATCTGTGGTGTTACCGTCGCCACGGCCACAACGAAACGGACCAGCCTGCGTTTACACAGCCGTACATGTACAGCAAGATCGACAAGCAGCCGACGACGCTGGAGCTGTACGAGAAGCAGATGCTGGACGAAGGGGTGGTCACAGAGGAGCAGCTGGAGGCCATGAAGGAGGAGTTCAACTCGTTCATGGAGAGCGAGTACCAGGAGGCCAAGACGTACGAGCCCAAGGGCAGCGATTGGCTGGAGAAGAACTGGCAGGGATTCAAGAGCCGCACCGACCTGGGGGCCAAGGAGGGACAGACCAAGACAGGCGTGGCAAGCGATTTGTTTGATCACGTGGCATCGCGTGTGAGCACCCTGCCGGACAAGAACTTCAACCCGCACCGTGGTCTCAAGCGTGTGTTCAAGGCACGCGAGGAGATGGCATCGTCTGGGGAGGGGATCGATTGGGGCATGGGTGAGGCGTTGGCCTTTGGCACCCTGCTGGCGGAAAAGACACCGGTGCGTCTGAGTGGACAGGATGTGGAACGAGGCACGTTTAGCCACAGGCATGCGGTGGTGCACGATTCGACCTCGGGCAAGGATGTGACGTATGACGCATACATGCCCCTGCAGAACATCAGTGAGAACCAGGCACGCTTCCGTGTGACCAACAGCAACCTGAGCGAGGCGGCGGTGCTTGGGTTTGAGTTGGGTCATGCGTTGGAGAGCCCCGAACAGCTGGTGTTGTGGGAGGCACAGTTTGGCGACTTTGCCAACAGTGCACAGGTGATCATCGACCAGTTTGTGGTGTCGGGTGAGCAGAAGTGGCTGCGTCAGTGTGGTCTGGTCATGCTGTTGCCCCACGGCTACGACGGACAGGGCCCCGAACACAGCAGTGCCCGTTTGGAACGCTTCCTGCAGGCCAGCGACGAGGACGAGGACGTGGTGCCCAAGCACGACGTGTACAGTCGCAACCAGCTGTCCAACATCCAGGTGGTCAACTGCAGCACGCCGGCAAACTACTTCCATGTGCTGCGTCGCCAGGTGCACCGTGAGTTCCGCAAGCCCCTGGTGGTCATGTCACCCAAGAAGCTGCTGCGCTACAAGCACTGTGTCAGCAAGCGTGAGGACTTTCTGGAGGACACCGACTTTACGTATGTGTACGGCGACCAGAATCCGCAGCGTGTGGCCGACGAGGACGTGCGTAAGGTCGTCCTGTGCACAGGTCAGGTCTACTACCAGCTCAAGGAGGCGCAGGAGGCAGGCGAGTACAACGACGTGGCGTTGGTTCGTGTCGAACAGCTGGCCCCGTTCCCCTTTGAACATGTGGCCCCCGAGTTGCAACGCTATGCAAACGCAGAGGTGGTGTGGGCCCAGGAGGAACCCAAGAACATGGGTGCATGGACACACATGCGTCCTCGCATCTCTTCCCTTCTTCAGAGCCTCGGCGACGACCGACGCGTCTCGTACGCAGGCCGTGCTGCAGCTGCTGCCCCGGCCACAGGCGCTGCCCGTGTGCACAACTACGAGGTCAAGCAGATCAACAAGACGGTGTTTGGTTGAGGGAGAGGGAGAGAGAGGGAGAGAGGGAGAGAGAGAGGGAGGGAGAGAATGCATTGAAATCAACATCAACATCAACATCAACATCAACATCAACATGATCATCATGATCGCTATCCAACACTGCGGGAGAACAGCTCGCTGATCAGGCGGTCGTTGTGGGTCTCCACTGCCTCGCAGGACAACAGACCCAGAAACATGGTGTAGAGTTCGTAGCAGCGGACATTGCGGATGGATGGGAAGAGGCGGGAGGCAAGCTCCTTGAAGTTGCGACTGTCGTTGACGAGACCGTCGAGACCCTGGGTTTGGTCGATTGGCAATTCGTTGCCCTCGTTGTCCTCCATCCACAGGCGGTAGCTGTACTGATACTCTCCACTCTTCATCAGCATGGAGGTGTATCCGTTGGACAGGTGCTTCTGTGCCTGGTAGACCATGTCCCACACCCGTTCCTTGATCTGTTCGGCACTCTGTTCCGGGGTGATGCCACTTGTGCCCTCGTTGCCATGCATGCCTGCAATGGTGGGTGCCACGAGCTGGTTGGACCGCCGGTCTACAAAGATAAAGTGCACCAGGCCCGGGTAGTGGTGGACAAAGGAGAGCATGGTCACGTGTGTACGCTGCTTTGTCTCCAGAAAGTCCACAAAGCCACTGATGTCTTCGCGCACGTCGCTGCGGATGCGATTCATCTGCCTGCGTCTCAACAATTCCTCCCGTTTGATCTCCTCCTTCTCATCCATGCGTGTGGGGTCGCGTGTGCGATCCAGCAACAGCAACGTCACGTCGTCGCCCAGCTCTGCCGCATACACGTTGCATGCCCGCCCCTGGATGTACATCTTGTCAAACATCGTATCTCCATCGTCCTCGGTGTCGATCTCATCCACAGACGGGGTCGGCGTCGTCGCCGTGCCGGTGTTGTGGCTCTCGGATGATGACGAGGCGGAAGAAGACGAGGAGGAGGAGGAGGAGGAGGAGGAGGAGGACGCTGCGGTGACTTCCTCCTCTGCCGCCTCTGGTGTGGAGGACAGTGTGTCACCAGTGCTTGCGGTGGTGGAGTCTGTGGTGGAGGCACCTGCACCCTCCTCGTGCAGAGTCTGCATGGTGGGGAAGAAGCGTGTGCCGTTGGGAGAAGTGGACAACTCCATGGAACGCCTGCCTTCGCTGGTGATGCTGTCCCTGCTGCTGGTCAGTGACGAACTGCTGCGTTGCTTGCCATAGCTTGGCTTCTCCTCGTTCGCCCCGTCGCCTGTGCTGTCATCATTCGACACTGCCATCACCAGAGGCACAGCCGTGGCTTCACTGCTTGTGCGCAGTGTCGACCCCGTGCGTTGGAACAGCAGGCTGTAGTTGCTACGTGGAGGCGCTGCTGCTGTGTGCCCGTTGTCCTTTGCCGAGCATTCTGCCAGCACCTGTGCTCCCACTCCTGCTGCCAACGTACCCTCGTCCTTGTCCTCTTCCTTTTCTGTCTCACCACCACCATCATCATCATTATCATCATCCTCCGCCGAAGCGGGTGTTTTGGCTGCCAGCTTGTCCCAGAGAGCGTCGTCCATTTCGCCCGTCACGGGTGTCTCCAGAGCCAGTTGCAACAGGGCAATGGTCAACCCACTGCTGTTGCGTTGCAATGCCTCCTGTTCCACATCATGCACCACCTGTTGCAGCACTGCCACATCTGCCTCTGTCTGTGTCGTCGTCGTGTCTTGTCTGGTGGCGTCTCCTCCCTCTTCTCCTCCACCACCAAGCTGTTCCATCACCATGGCCAACAACCACTGCAGATACTCCTTCGATACCATCACCTCATGTTGGTTCCCATACGCTCCGCTCAAATCCACAAAGTCTTCGTCGTCAAACTCGTCTGCACTCACGTACCCGTCTTCGCTGGGTGCCCCCACGCTTTCCTCCTCGTCTCGGCCCCCTGTTCCTTGTTCTCCATCCTGCTCCACGCCCTCCTCCTGCTCCTGGCTGTCCCCACCTGCGTAAGAAGGGTGGTGGGGTCCCACCTCTGCGTTCACATACTCCACCTCGCCGTCGCCAAACCCGTTTTGCTCGGCGTCCATTTCGTCAATCCCGTCAGGAACTGCAGCACAGAAGTGCACCCACCCACACACCCGTCAACAAGCGCAGCACACCTCTGTGTCAGTGCATGTCCCACACCAAAGGTCTCTCCCACCCACCCTGCATCCTCTCTGTGCCCTGACGTGTGCATGTGTGTGTGTGTGGACCAGCAAGAGAGGGGAAAACCCCGTGGATGGTCGCTCCCACGCCTGCAGCCTGTGCACACCTACCTGTGGGTCTGAAAAAGGTGAGCACACTGATGAAAGCCATGATGTTGTCGCCAAGGACAAAGTCAAATGCCTTTGGGGCTGTGTAGTGAGCCACCATGCGTGTGCCCACGACAAGGATGGCCTGCATGGATGCCTCCTCTGCGTTGTCGCAGTGGTTGAGGACGGCTCGCTTCATGGCCGCATGAGTGCGTTGTTTGAGGTCGTCGTTGACTTCCAATTGTTCGCTTGCTTGCACGAGGAAACTCTGGTGATCGCGTGCCAGCGCACTCATGGTGGCCACGGTGATGCGCAGCTGCCGTGCTGCCCGGGTGAATCCGGCATGACGCATCTGTTTGACAAAGTACATGAGCTTCTCACCAAAGCGTAGCATGAGCAGCTGGTAGAGTTGGTGCAGTTCCCTGCGCAGGAAGGGTTCCGGTTCCCCTTCGTCGGAGCTGACAAAGAACAACAGCGACTCAAACTGTTGGAAGACCATCAGAAGCTTGCCTGCTCGCATGCACTTGACTTGCTGGTGGAAGTTTTCCGACAACAGTGACTGCGTCACCACCACCGGTGTCGCCAGCATGCGTCCGTGTCGCTTGTCAAAGTAGATCGTGTTGCCGATCTCATCGGCCACGAGAAAGTGTTTTACCATGGAGGGGGGTTATGTAGAAGAATGTGTGTGTGTGTGTGTGTGTGTGGGAGGGTAAAGGGGGAGGGTGGTGGTGGTGGTGGTTGGTGGTGGTGGTGTGGGTGGGATGGCGCAGATTGGGTTTCCCATTTCATTCCTCCTCGTCCTCCTTCTCCTCTGTGCATGACGACTCCACCCTTGTGCCCACATTGGGTGTGTGGAAGCGAAAGGTGGCAAAGACAGGTTTGTGGTCACTGAGCTGACGAGGAGTGCGTCCACGGGACAGTCGGATGTTCTTTTCATCCAACAGGATGTTCAACTGTTCCTCATACTCGTCGGTGAGGGTGTCGTACACGTCATGACACACCCCACCGTCGATGCGATGGCGAAGCAACGCAGGGGACACCAGGATGTGGTCCAGCAGCAGACGGCGTCGCTTCTCATCAACAAAGTCGTAGTGTTCCACAGAAAACAGGGCCGAATGGTGGTGCAGATCCAAAAAGGCGTGGCGATAGATGTACCGTGGGAAGAGGGCACTTCCACTGATGGTGTCGCATGAGGAGGAGGTGAGGTACACGTCCTCAATCTGATCCAAACCGGGCCCATCGTTGAGATCGCCCATGACAGCACACAGCATGTGTGGGTTCTTCTTCTCCACCCCATTGAGGTACTTGCGGATGCGAAACGCCTCTGCCAACAACCGCCGCCTGTTCTTGACCGAGGCCTTGATGTACTCGCGGGGTTCACTGCGGTGCATCTGCTGGCCGTGGGCCACAAACTTTGACTTTGAGTGGAGACCGACGACACGAAACAGGCGTGGCTGATCCTGGCCAGGCACCATGAGATCGACATCGACCACGAGGGGACGACGAGTGAACCCATACGGGGTGGGTTGGAAGGAGAAATCCAGATCCACCTCCCATTTAGTCTTGAGGGAGGCAGTGTCCTCGTCTCTGGCCACACGGGCATTGGAAAGCACACCGCCACGACGCACAAGGATGTACACACGTTGATCCCATCCATCCTTGCCACCAAACACATCATACTCGTCGTCAAGGTACTCTTCCACAAACAATTGCATCTTCCTGTGGATGTGTGTGTGTGTGAGTGGGGAGGGAGGGTGGGTGAGGGGCAAGCATGGCCTTTCCCTTACAGAATGTCGTTGGGTCCTTCAATGACCGTGAGGAGGTCGGGTTGGATCTCCTGGATGGCCTTTGCCAGAAACAGGGCCAGCAGACGCACATCCACCACTCCACGATCCAGATTCTTGTCCAGAAAGGCAGCATAGCGTTCCTCCTCCTCCTCCTCCTCTTCCCCTTCCTCATCTTGTTTCTCCACATCGCTGTCTGCTGCCCCCTCCTTGCCCTCTTCCTCTTCGTCGGTGGCCAGAGGCTGCTCCTCGTCGGGTTTGACCAATCCATTGCGTACGATGCTGCTCCAGGACGAGGTGCTTTCTTGTGTGTGGCCCTGTGTGTCGACGTGGCGTGTGCGGACCATGACTTTGGTTTGGCGTTTGGGGTTGTTTTTGCGTACTTTGGCGGCGCGGTGAGGGGTGTCGCTTTGGAAGAGGTCGTTCATCCACAGGATGTTCCATGAGCAGACCTTGACCTGCACACTCTCTTCCCCTTCCTCACTGAACACCCTGCTACCACGTCTCTTGGACGACGATGCGTCTGCGTCTGCTGCCACCGACGCCAGCACAGGCGCCTTCCACGAGTCAATCAACTCGTCGTCCAACCCCAAATACGTGTTCAGTTCCTCAATGTTGTCATTGCCATGGCTGCGATCTGCATCATCGCTGTTGAACCGAACCACCCTTCGCACCTGCACTTGCAATGTGTTGTCTGTGGTGTCCACCCCCACCTCCTGCTCATCCTCCACCTCCACCTGCACCGTGTGTCGTCTGGGTGACGATGCCGATGACGTCGATGATCCACGTGGTGACGATGGTGACGATGATGAGGATGAGGATGATGAGGTTGCCGATGACGATGATTTGCGTCCACCACGCGGTCGGTTGCGGATCCGCACCTTGCCGTGGATGTCCAGGCAATACTGGCCGTGTGGACAGTGTGGCCACAGCTTGCACAGTTTGTTCGGATGGTGGTATTCACACCGTTTGCCCTTGTAGCAAGTGGGCCAGAACTTGCACCGTTCATTGCGTCTCCGTGAAGACATGCTTTTGGGGGCTGTGACCTTGGCTCCCAAGGCGTCCCAACCCAACAGCCGTCCTCGCCATGCCTCAAGGTGATTACATCGAGTTACATCGCAAGCGCCATGGCTATCGCATGGACCACTTTGAGCGCCTGTGAGTTGTGTGTGTGTGTGTGTGTGTGTGAGGGTGTGGAAATCAGTGTGGGTGGAAATTATGTGCTGACACACCAGACGGATGATGATTGTGCACATCCCATGACCCCTTGCAATGGTGTGTTGTGATGTGTGGGACGACGTGTGTGGCTGTGTGGTGATCCAGGCGCAAGAAGGAAGCGCGTATGGCGCACAAGCGTGCCGAGTTTGCGCAGAAGGTGCACGGACTGAGGGCCAAGCTGTTCAACAAGGCTCGCCATAAGGAAAAGGTGGAGCTGAAGAAGACGTAGGTTGGCATTGGAGTGCATGACACTCATGCATGGGTGTCCTGCACTTGTGTGGACGGGTCTGGGAGGCGTTGGAAGCCGGCGGACGGATTTCGCATTTCCAAGGGGGGGGGGTGGGCAGAAAAAGACTGACACCGAAGGAGACACACACACACGTGGACGGACGGATGACACACACACCACAGGATCAAGGAGCACCAGGAGAAGAAGAGCAAGAGGAAGGACAAGGAGGTGGTGAAGCAGGGGGCGGTGCCGGCGTACCTGCTGGACCGAGAAAACACGCAGCGAGCCAAGGTGCTGGCGAACATGGTGAAGCAGAAGCGAAAGGAAAAGGCAGGAAAGTACCAGGTGCCACTGCCCAAGGTGAAGAGTATCAGCGAGGAGGAAATGTTCAAGGTGGTGCGCACAGGGAAGCGGAAGAAGAAGGCGTGGAAGCGCATGGTGACCAAGGTGACATACGTGGGCGAGGGCTTCACACGAAAGCCACCCAAGTACGAACGCTTCATTCGTCCCTCTGCACTGCGCTTCAAAAAGGCCCATGTGACACACCCGGATCTGCAGATGACCTTCCACCTGGACATTCTGGGCGTGAAGAAGAACCCGCAGAGTGCCACCTACACACAGCTGGGCATCATCACAAAGGGCACCATCATCGAAGTCAACGTCTCTGGTCTGGGTCTCGTCACACAGAGTGGTGCCGTCGTGTGGGGCAAGTATGCGCAGGTCACAAACAACCCAGAGAACGACGGCTGCATCAACGCCGTTCTCCTCGTGTAAACGAAGAGGGACGGAGAGAGACACGGGGAGGGAAGAGACATCAACAAAATGGGGTGGGTTCCAACCAATCCTTTGTGTCACAGTTTGGCTTTCTTCTGCTTGGCGAGCCACCGTTGCAGCCGCGAGAGACTGCCGCCAAACATTTGCTCTGCTCCCTCCTTGACCATGTCCACATCCTCTGCATTGTCGCAAGAGAAGGTGCTCTGCCACACTGCGTATGTCTGATCGGTGAGGGTGACCGGATACAGCTGCAGGCAGCCGTGGTACTCGCTTGTGGGGAGGTCTGATTCAGGGTGCAGCTCGTAGGACCAGAAGTGATGCTTGTCCGACAATCCGGTCAGTGTTTCGTAGATGTCAATGTCTGCAGACACATGTCGCTTGGATCCAATGGTGTTGCGGTCTCCTGAGAGCATGGTGATGCGGATTTTGGAGGAGACCCAGGAGAGGTCGTCAAAGTTTCGCACAATGGACCACACAGTGTCGATGGGAGCGTCAATGACGGCACTGACAGTGGCAGAACCAGTGAGGGACATGGGTTGGGAAAAGGGGGGGGGGGGGTGGGACTGTTGGGATGGGTGCGCAAGGGCAGCCAGAGGAACGACGATGCAGGTGGAAGAGAGGCCACGGGGCATCAAGAGCAATGTGCAGGAGGTGCTGCAGAGGTACATGGCAGACAAACAGACTCGTGGGTATCATGGAGTGGCATCGACAGGCGTGGTGTACGGACGCAGCCACGTGGAGGCGGCCACCGGGAACAGTTCGGGAACAAATGGCGCCAAGTGGACAACGTGGGTTGTACAGGGAGTTGCTCGTGCGCAACAGCGACACAGAGGGCATGGCACGGTGGGCACATGGGAGACTGACACGAGGGTGCGTGTGAAGGTTGCCTCCGTTTGAGTATTACAATCCAGCAGGGGATGCCACTCAGGACTCGTCGACGGTGGCGACGTTGGGGCGACAGGTGCGTGGGAGAACGGGTGAGAGACCGTGGTGGATGATGCAGGAGGAGGACTGACACTGTGTGGGCGGGTGTGACAGGGAGCCATGGCTTTGGAACGGTTCAGGAACGAGCAGGCGAGGGCGAACAAACGGGAGCCGGAGCGGCGGCAGAATCAAAGGCAGGAAGAACAACGTGCGCGGAGGCGGCAGGTGCATGTGTACGGAGAGCTACCAAACGAGTTTAACGACGCCAAAGAGGCCGAACGTGTGTTTGGGGTGGAGGCAGTGCGACGGGAACAGATGAACAGGAGCAGGCAGCTGGAGAACGTAGCGGAGGCGAGTGGACACGGGGTGGGCAACACGTCGCATGCAGGGTACGGAGGACACGATGCCATGGAAGAAGACGATGAGGATGCGTTGTGGGCACACATGGATGCTGTGGAAGCCAGCCACAATAGCAGTGGTAGCGGTGGAAGTGTGAGTGTGAGTGGGCACACACACAACAGCAGCATGGGCAGCGCACACTACTTTTCATCGGATGCAGAGCTGGAGGAACAGCTGGCAGCAGAGTTTAGCACACCACCGCAGCTGGAACGCAAACAGGAAGTGCCAGCTGTGGAACCCGGGGTGCGCAAGGAGATTGTGGCGCGTGTGGATGCGTACATGGAGCGTATGAAGCTTCTGGATGTGCAGAGTTTGAAGCAGGTGGCAGAGACGTTGAAGGAGACGCTGCAGAAGTGTGTGATGGAAGAGGCCTCGTTGACCATCAGTGCACCTGCAGAGTTGAAGGATAGGATGGACGAGGTGTCGTTGAGATTGAAGCGCATCAAGGCCATGGTGGATGGTGGGCCAACGCCAGCCACGACCACGACCAGGACACCTGTGCATCGCACCATGGGCTCATCTGTGTCATCGGCGTCGTCGACGACGGCCCCAATGGCAGCAGGCACGTCGACTCCATACACCCCCATGGGGGCAAGCACACCGTACACGCCGTCGACGTACGGCGGCGGCGGCGGTGGTGGGTCTGGGTACTCGTTCGATGCCGGGGCAAGGCGTACGATGTCGATGCAGGACAGCAGCATGTCGTCGTCGTCGTCGGTGGGCTCGACTCCATCGTCGACAGGGACAGGTGGGGGATTGCCAATGGCGTCATCAACGTCATCATCGTCATCGTCATTTGGGATGGGCATGGGCATGTCCGTGGAGCAGGGTGGAGGCAACTTTGAACGCAGCTTCCAGCGGAGCGAGGCAAGCATGGCGTTTGAACAGGAGGTGCAGAGCAACTTTGTGGGCAATCGACAGGAGGGGAGCAGCATACGGTATGAAGGGAGCGACAGCAAGTGGGTGCGGACACGGTTTCCGTGGCTGGGGGACCTGTCGCAGGCAAACAACAACGTGTTTGGCTACACGTCGTTCCGCACCAACCAGCTGCCGGCGATGAATGCATCGATGTCGGGCAAGGATGTGTTTGTGTTGATGCCCACGGGCGGAGGCAAGAGTCTGGTGTATCAGTTGCCAGGGATGGTGCAGGACGGGGTCACTGTGGTCATCTCCCCGCTGGTGTCACTCATCCAGGACCAGGTGGACGACCTCAACGAACACGGCGTCAAAGCAGTGAACCTGGGCAACATGAACAGCGACGAGGCAAAGAGTGTGTATTCGGATCTGGGACGCCATTCGGGACCACCGCCGGCGGTGAAGTTTGTGTTTTCCACGCCCGAGCGGCTGGCAGCAAGCAAGACGCTGGTGGACGTGTTGGCCAAGTTGCATGAACGCAACATGCTGCTGCGCTTTGTGATTGACGAGGCACACTGTGTGAGTGGGTGGGGCCACGACTTTCGTTCGGATTATCTGAAGCTGAGCATGCTGAAGCGGTCGTTTCCCAACACGCCGATCCTGGCGCTGACGGCGACGGCCACAGAGGTGGTGCGTGTGGACATCATGAAGCAGTTGCGCATGAACGACCCGGTGGTGTTTAAGCAGTCGTTCAACAGGACGAATCTGACGTACCAGGTGGAGAAGAAGGCAGGCAAGGTGCACTCGGAGCAGGTGGCCACGTGGATCAAACGCAACTATCCGCGTGACTCGGGCATTGTGTACTGTTTGTCACGCAACGACGTGGAGAGCATGTGCAAGACTCTGAACAAGGCAGGGGTGCGTGCGCTGATGTACCACGCCGGGATGACGCAGGAGGCACGCAGTGCAAACCAGGGGGCGTGGACAAACAACACTGTGCCTGTGATGGTGGCCACCATTGCGTTTGGAATGGGGATCAACAAGCCAAACGTGCGCTTTGTGGTGCATTCGACCATGCCCAAGAGTCTGGAGGGGTACTACCAGGAGAGTGGGCGTGCGGGACGCGATGGCAACCCCAGCGAGTGCATGCTGTACTACTCGTACGGGGATAAGAAGCGTCTGGCGTCGATGATTGTCAAGGGGGAGGCCAGCAGGGAGACGCAACGGCGCAATCTGGCCAACGTGCGTTCGGTGTTGGACTACTGCACGGACGAGGTGACGTGCAGGAGGCAATTGGTGTTGAACTACTTTGGGGAACAGTTTGATGCACGGCAGTGCCAGGGGTGTGACAACTGTGCACGCGAGGGCCAACGGGTGCAGGTGGACATGACGGCGTATGTGGAAGGGCTGGTGCGCATCCTGGAACACCTGGGCGACCATCTGACGGTGCTCATGCTGCTCAAGATTGCACGTGGCAGCAAGGCCAAGGACATCGTCAGCAAGGGCTGGACCACAGTGCGGGGCTTTGGCTGTGCAAAGAGCCTCAACGAAAGCACGCTGGAACGCCTCATTGCACGTCTGCTCATGGACGGCGTCATTGAAGAGACGGTCATGTTTACGCATCAGGGTGGCTCCATCGAGTATCTGCGCCTGGGTTCGGCCTGTCGCACATGGAAACGGCCCTACAAGCTGGTGGTCCTCGGTGGCTCCATGAGTGGCTCCGGCAGCAGCCGCAGTGGCAAGAGCAGCACAGGGACACGGGGAAAGAAGGCCGCGCAGCTGGAGTTGCAGCAGGATGAGGACGATGGCGAAAGCATGGTGTCCGCCTTGGTCAAGAAACGCACAAAGAAAGCGGCCTGGAAGCTGGTCGAGGGCGTGCGTGACCAGATCGCGGCCTTTATGACAGAGTTGGCCACGCAAACACGGCGTGACGTGCATCATCTGATGAACGACGAGGAGATGCTGGTGCTGGCGGTGGAGTTGCCGCGGTCCGAGTCGGCCATCGCACAGCTGCTGCCAGGCCTGCTCAAGAGGGACACCATGAAGCAGAATCTGACCAAACTGTCGCTGCGCATGAACGACATTGCGCGGCGCATGGGCGATCGGGACAAGATCACACTGGGCAGCGCGTGGAAAAAGGGCCACGGGCCGTCGGCCGGCGGAGGAAGTGGAAATGACGGGGGTGGGAGGAGCGGGGCGGGGAGTGCTAGTGGCGGGAGGAAGAAGAAGAGGTCGGGGAAGGGTGGTCGGTCGGCATACTTTGCAAAGAGGCAGCGGTTCAAGAAGTAAATGGGTTTTGGAATTTTGATTCAAGTAGAAATTGGCGTTGGTGGGGGTGATCGATGATTTCAATGTGAATCAAAATTTAATGAGTGGATGGGAACACGAGGTTTCGTATGTTGCATTTGTTGGGCATTGCTTAGATTCACTCGCCTGCCTGCACGACATGTCAACCCGCTTCCACCTGCTCCTCTGCCTCACGCGACGCCTTGTTCATGGCCACCACAACCTCGGTGAGACTTGTGCACAGGGCTGCAGCACGTGCAAGGTGCACCATGCCTGTGCCAACCCCATTGTCCGACGCATACAGCCGCTGCAGACTGCGGCTTTGGGCCACCCCGTCCGCCAGAATGCTCACCGTCACCGCCGTCAATCCACACTGGTTCACATACAGCGTGTGGAGGTGGTTGTGCACAGCAAGGAGATTGGCCACCGCCTGCACAGCCTCCTCACCCAACTCGTTCTTGTTCAGCATCAGACACTGAAGTTGGTTGCCTGGTGTGGACAATGCGCCACACAACATGGCCACGTCGCTGTTGGACAGTCCTGTGTCTTGCAGTGACAATGTCCTTGTCACGTTTGCTTCCACCACCGCCGTCACCAGGTTGTGCACCACATGTTTGTCACCATCGTGTGACCCAATCGCATGGTAATCCAAACACAGCTCCTAAGGACATCCCATCCATCCCCACGCACAGTCGTCAGTGCTGTGTTTTGTGGATTCCCCATTCCTGTCCTTTGCCCTCCACTCACCACACTGCTCTCCTTCAACGCCCTCACAATCTCATCCATGCCTGCATTCTCCTTGCACAGTGTCAACACGTCTGCGTGCGGATGTGAGCTGTGATGATTTCCCATTGTTCTTGTGTTGGTTTGGTGCCACCCATGCATCCGACACTCCCCCCCTTTACCCTGTCCCCACCCACCCTCCACCCACCCTCCCACCCACCCTTCCACACCCTGTTCCACCCCATGCGCCATGGCCACCAACAAGAAATGGTGGGGCCGTTTCCCTTGCACAAAAACGCCAAACTCTTTTTCACACAAACACACACACACTGACACCATCCCTCCCTCCAACCTCCCTTCCCCCCCCCCCTCCCCACCCACGTGCAGAGCTTCAAGTACCGCGACGACGAGGAAGAAAGCCGAGCACGCCTGTCCGCCACCAACACGTATGAGGAGGAGGAAGACGAGGAACCCAACTCGACCCGCTTGGGCTCTCCCGCGTTCCGACGTCCCGTGGGCGAGACAACCATGGAGCAGACCATCGCCACCACGCGTGCCATGATGCGTAGCATTGATTTGGACGACGATGACGAAGAGGAGGACGACGAGGACGACGAGGGCACCACCAGCCGCTTTGGCAACTACATTGAACCCAGCGAGTCCTTTGACCAGTCCGCACTCAACACCTCCTCCTCCACTGCATCCACCGTCTCCACCCCAGGCGGCCCCAAGGACGAGCAGGCCCTGGGCACTGCCATCTCCATGAAGGATGTGCGTTCCAATACCCAGTCCGCCCCTGGCCCTTTCCGCCCTTTTTCTGCAATCCCTCATTTCACCCAGCTTTGCGGTGTCCCCGTCACGCTCACTCCTCTCCCCCACGGCCCCACCCAACCTCCCACAGAAGGATGAAACCAGCATGTGGACCGAAGACGAAAAGATGCATTCGCTTGCCATCGAGGCCATCCTGGACCGGTCTCAAGGCAAGAAGCATGTCGATTCGGCCCAATTCCGCCGCATCCTCATCACCACAGGTGAGTTTGCGCCACACATGATGCATCCACACACAGCCACACGTCTCCATTCCACACATCCCTTGCACCCACTCTCCTCTGTGTCCCACCCATCTCTAACAACCTCCTTCCCCCTTCGCACCCCTTTCACCCCCTTCCCCCTCCCCCCCCGTTGCACCCCCCAATCCATCAGACAACTTCAAGTCGGAGGAAGTGGGTCCTGTGTGTGCCAACCTGCAGCTGGCACGTGAGATGCGTGAGATGTTTGTGTTTCACGGGAACGAAAACACAGAGGCGACGCCGTCGCCGCATCCTGAGTATCATCCGTTTGAGCCGATGGTGCCAGAGACGACCAACGAAACCTTCAAGTGGCGCAAGGGAGTGGTGATGATCCATGAGAGCTGGCAGAGCAAGGAGCCGCTGTTTTCGGTGCCGTCACTGAAGCGGTACTACAAGGCGTTGAACACACTGCTGTCCATTGTGTCGCACGGACCCACCAAGTCCATGTGTTACAAACGTCTGCGTCTGTTGGACGCACGGTACAACCTGCACATCCTTCTCAACGACCAGGCCGAGTTGTACCAGCAGAAACGGGTGCCCCATCGTGACTTTTACAACGTGCGCAAGGTCGACACCCACGTGCACCTCAGCTCCTCCATGAACCAGAAGCAGCTGTTGCGCTTCATCAAACGCAAGCTGAAGGAGGAGCCTGACGAGGTGGTGATCTACCGCGACGACCACTACCTGACCCTGAAGGAGGTGTTCCAGTCGCTCAACCTGACCTCGTACGAACTCAACGTGGACACCCTGGACATGCATGCAGACAAGACCCTGTTCCACCGGTTCGACAAGTTCAACCTCAAGTACAACCCGTGCGGGCAGTCGCGTCTGCGCGAAATCTTCCTCAAGACCAACAACCACATCCAGGGCCGCTACATGGCCGAACTGACGCAGGATCTCATGGACGATCTGGAGAGCAGCAAGTACCAGATGGCGGAACCGCGTGTGAGCATCTACGGACGCGATCCTGCAGAGTGGCAGCTGCTTGCGGATTGGGTGCATGACAACAAGTTGTACTCGGACAACATGCGCTTCCTCATCCAAGTGCCCCGTTTGTACAACATCCACAAGGAGATGGGTCACATCAACTGCTTCCAGGACATGCTGGAGAACATCTTTGTGCCCCTGTTTGAGGTGACCAAGGACCCGCAGAGCAGGCCGCATCTGCATGCCCTCCTGTGTCAGGTGGTGGGCTTTGATTGCGTCGACGACGAGAGCAAACCCGAACCGCGTTCGTTTGTCAAGTTCCCCATCCCGGAGAACTGGGACAACCCGGAGAACCCGCCCTTCTCCTACTACCATTACTACCTGTACGCCAACCTGTACTCGCTGAACAAGTACCGTCAGAGCAAGGGTCTCAACACGTTCAGCTTCCGTCCGCACAGCGGCGAGGCAGGCGAGATCGAACACTTGGCGGCGTCGTACCTGTTGGCACAAGGGATCAACCACGGCCTGTTGCTGCGCAAGGCCCCCGTGCTCCAGTACCTGTATTACCTCGACCAGATTGGCATTGCAATGTCGCCGCTGAGCAACAACGCCCTGTTTGTCAACTACCAAAAGTCACCCTTTCCCGACTACTTTGCACGCGGTCTCAACGTCTCCCTCAGCACGGACGACCCGCTGCAGTTCCACATGTCCCGGGAACCCCTCATTGAGGAGTACTCTGTGTGTGCGCAGGTGTGGAAGATGAGCACCACGGACATGTGCGAGGTGGCACGCAACTCGGTGTACCAGAGTGGCTTTGACAACTGCATGAAGGCCTACTGGTTGGGCAAGAGCTACCACCTGCCGGGGCCCCAGGGCAACGACATCACACGCACCAACGTACCCAACATCCGCGTCACCTTTCGCCACGAAACACTCATGGACGAACTCCACTGGGTCTACGGCGACAGTCCCGCCGAGGACACCCCCAAGAACATCTCCTACAGCAGTCAGGACCGCGATGCATACATCGAGGCCGAGTACCATCGTATCCAGGAGCGCAAGAAGCGCGAAGCCGAAGCAGA
Organism: Mantamonas sphyraenae; assembly: GCA_026936335.1. Taxonomy (NCBI): domain Eukaryota; family Mantamonadidae; genus Mantamonas; species Mantamonas sphyraenae. Next base: position 86,309 of record JAPMXV010000023.1, read on the forward strand.
GGAGGCGGCAGCGGCTTCCTCGTCGTCGTCGTCGTCCTCCTCCTCCACCGAGAACGAGGGCGTCGACGTCCAGCAGGAGGATGACTCGGACTAGGAGGCATGAGCGCTGCACACCAAGAGCGGGTGTGTTGCCATGTGTGTCCAAACCACAATGAATGGAGGGGACGACCCTCCGTTTTCACCTCCCTTTCCCAACCCAACTCTTCTCCCGATGCAATGCGCTCATCCCGACTTTGGCGACTGGCGCATTGCCTCGGACCAATGCCCATTGCCTCCACTGATGATCTCCACCTTGTCTCGGTTGCAACAGGTGACCAGTGCCACCACCATCATCATTGTGCTCGTGGTGGGCGTGGCCGCGCTGCTGCTCCTCAATCGAAATCTACGCAAGCCCTTCCGCCTCCTCACCCCCTACCTGACGCGTGTCGACGTGCGTGTGCCCATCATCAAACAATTGGTGCTCAGTGACACCGAGCAAGAACGTCAGGTGTCACTGCTGGAGCCCCAGACACCCGTGGGAGGAGCCTCGACACTCATCATCGTGGTCATCGTTCTTTGCGGCGCCACCTACACCATTGCACAGGCGTATAACCCTAACCAGTACAGTGCACAGTTTCATCCGTATGGCACCTCCGCTGAGGAATATTTCTACCAGCAGTGGCTGCCTGTGTGGATTGATTTCGGCCGCAGTTCAAACGCAACGCAAATCTCCGTTGTCCGGCGCCCCAACCCACGCTACGGCCCCGCCCAGGTGGAGTGCAGTGTCACCACCACAAATATAGCAGCAAAGAAGCGGACGCAGGTCAATGATGGTGGCTACGACATGATGTTTGAGCTGGACTACCGGAAAGAGTGCCTGTACGACATTTCCCTTCCGGCAAGCACCGCCCCGTTCACCCTGCACATCTTCCCTCGTCCAAAGTACGGCGAACTTGCCCAAGAGGTGGGATGGTCCATGGCAGTGGATCGCAGCTCGGTGTGTTGCACCGCATTGACGCGTACGGGCTCGGTGAACATGACTGCCTCCATTGGCATGTTGAAGGTGGTGTCCACCCTTTTGGGAATCCCAGCCGCCTCCTATGTGCCTCTGTTCAACCGTGTGCACACCACAGATGCCACCGTGTCATCCACCCCACCTGGGACGTTTACGTTGCACATCGAAACCGTGCCCATCGTCCACGTTGCCTCGGTGTCCTCCCCATCCTTCTTTGACACCATCCGACGCATGTTTTCGCTGTTGGGCTCGGCGTTGGCCATCCAAGGCCCTCTGCGCACGGCCATGGTGTTTGTGGCTGCACAGCGCACGGGGAAGCAAGATATGGATGCCAAACAGGGCACTGGGATGGAATTCCTGGTGTCCCTTGTGTTGTGTTCCCTCCTGCCTGGCATGGCACCCTGGTTCATCCTACGTGACATGCCCAACGGTGCCATGCGAGTGGGTGCGCGTGCACCGTCCCTCCTCCTCTTTCTCCTCCTCTCCCCAACCAGAACTGCAACCAGCTTCTTTGGCTTCATCGTCCTGGGCTTGGCCACCATCCTGACCATGATCTGGTTCTGGAGACGCGAGCGTGGCTTTTGGAAGGATGCCGCGGGGGCCCCTCTTGATCCACACACTCTCCCGCCGCGCAATCTCTTCCACGTCACCCGCTTTGGCAACCCACTGAACTTGGTGGACGGCGCTGCATTTGGATTTGCCGTCCCTGGAGCTGTCTTTGTCATTCCCTACGGCTGCATGTGTGAGATCAGCGTCCTGGAAGCACTGGGGGTCTTTGCCGGCCAGACGCTGCTGGTCAACACAGCCTTCGCCAATCTCTACGGATATCCCGTGGACAGCAAAGAGTTGGACACTGTGCAACTTGCGTGCTGGTGCCTGTGTGCTGTCGCTGCCGTAATCGTGGTGGGCCTGTGGCTGTTTCGACGCATCCAGCAGCGCAGGCATCACCCTGTGGCCAAGTATGACGATGAAGAGGTGGGAGAGGCACTGAAGGATGCCACGGGCCCATTGTTGGCACACAATCACAATGATGAGATTGATGGTGTTGAGAACAACGAATGATCCTTCCCTCCTGTTGCCCCATCCAACCCAACCATGACACGCTTTCCCCCGATCTTGCTCCTGTTGGGAGTGGGAGTTGTGTGGATGAGCATGAGTGGCCCCGGCGTGGGAATGGTGGCCGGTCAGACGCCTCCAGCGCCTCCGTTGCCGACGTGCCAACCGACACCGACGCCGCAGCCATTCAATGCATTCGATTGCAATCCCACGGGCAACACAAGCGCAAACACGTTTGTGCAGGAGCCCCTGTGTGGCTCACCCAACAGCGATCTTTACCCCGCGTGGTGTTCACACCGCAATCCGTACGTGACCCCGCTTCTGTGGTCCAACGCCACCTTCACGGCAGCCAACGGCGACTTTGACTCGTTCGAATGTGACGCCAGTGCCACGCAGCAACGGTGCACCAACGTGGTGGCCATTGTCACCAGTGCCCTTGCCGACCGGCAATACCTTGCGGTGGCCAACGTGCACGGCATCATCAACCTGGTCGACTTCAACAGCGATGAACCCGTGCTCTCGTTTGTCCGCGTCACCCAACGTCCCATCCGCTTCATGGACGCCTACCAAGTGTTTGACAACGTGACCCTGGTGGCCGCCAGCACCGATTCCCACCTCAAGGTCTTTGCAGGGGCCCAGCAGCGTGGAAGCCCACACATGGACGTGGCAATTTGTGTGGACAGTCCCGTGGATGCAGATCCACACACCACCATTCTTTCCCTGGCTGTGTTTAGCCACCGCGACCCGCAGGACCAGCTCAACGTCGGCTACGAAAACACAACCAAGCAGATCTGGCTTGCCTCCTTGCTCCTTCACCCCAACGGCGACCATTCCGTCGAGTTTCGCAGACTCCGCGTCGAGGCACAACAGCCGCTCGACTGTGGCACCCTCGAACGTTTTTCATGGAAGTAAGTGACCCCCCTGGTGCAGACGCGGTGTTGATTTCGACGCATGTCGGCTGGCTGACAATGGTGGAAACTCCCTCTCCCGTTCTCCCCCTCTCCCTCTCTCCCTCTCTCCCTCTCTCGCCCTCACCACCACCGTTTGTCCAGACTGAAGAGCAGGACGGCAGCCGACCGTGCGAATCTGAAGCTGGAGATTCACCACGTGCGTTCCAACTATCCGTCGCTGCCGCCGTTGCCGTCTTTGAACGGCACCACGCCTCCGACGCCGCCTGTGGAGACCGGGACGTTTGTGCAACGCACGGTGGTCCTGCTCACCTCCAGCAACTACGTCAATGTGTACGGTTGGCAGGTGCACGCCGCCGATGCCACTGTGGATATGACGGTGGGCGACAAGCTGGACGGGTCGCGTGCACCGTGGGCCTTTTACGGCGCACAGGCCATGGGGGTGGACATTGACAGTGCCACACTGACTGTGGAACCGCAACCACGGGTGGGACAGCACGCAGAGCTGGTGTTTGTCAACATCAACCTGTCGAAGCGTGGCTCCATGGGTTCCGTGGCACCCAAGCATCTCATGATGGCCCTGCCCGAGTTTCAAGAGTTTAACTACACGCGAGCATTGGAGGACAAGACGTACAGCGAGACCAATGTGTGTGGACGCGAGTCGACCCCGAGTTGTGGCTACGACGCCTGGCACAACGGGACTGTGTGCTCGCCACGCATGCAGTACACGTATGCACTCAAGGCCAATGCGAGGGAAGTGGTCACCCGTTGGATTGGCACACCCACAAACGTCAACAACATCCAAAAGCAGAGCGGAGAAACCGCAGCTCAGTTGGCGGAACGGTATCAGCCGGTCATGCTGTACCATGCCATCTTTATTGGCGACACCCAACGTCGCATTGTGGTGTTGGGTGCCCAGGCCAAGATGTGCACGCAGACGCAGCTGCTGTTTACGTCGACAGAGCCGCTGAACGAGTTTTCCACGATTGGCGAGCCCATTGCCAACGGCCTGACGGCGTCGCTGAACGGACAACACCTGTTTGTGGCCGTGAGGCGCAGCAAGGCACAGCTGGACGCACAGCAGCGCTACAAGGAGATCTGCGACACGCTGCGCGACGATCCTGACAACCTGTTTTTGCAGCAGTACGCCCCGGCGTGCGCCAGCAACCCGGGCCGCGACGTGACTGCGTTGGAGTTTGCCCAGTTTGCATCCATGTGCATGCCTGGCGTGCACTGCCCGTCGCTGACCCAACAGGTCATCAGCAAGGTGGAGGACGGAAACTACACACTGCGGCCACAAGTCAAGCACGTGTGCGAACCAGGCTACTTTTGTGCCCAGGGTGTGCGCACCAAGTGTCCCATTGGCTTTGCGTGTGGTCGTCGTGGCATGGCCACCCCTGCACGTTGTTCCCGCGACGCAAACCTGGCCACCACCTGCTACGAAGAGGGGCTCGCTGCGCCCAAACAGTGTCCCGCAGGCACCATCTGTCCCATTCCCTATGCCCCGCCCATCGGTGCACCCCCGGGGTACTTTGTCACCTCGGGCAGCCGCGAACAGGAGTTTCCCTGCGCCTCGGGCGATTGGTGTTCGCTCGGCCGCAGCAACGAGACCCTGCAGGGTACATCCGACCCACCCACCACCGATCTGCGATGCCCCGCAGGCACCTGGTGTGCGAATGCCACCGTACTCACGCCTGTGATCTGCAAGCAGGGCTCGCTGTGCCTGGCAGGATCTCATCAGGAACTTCCGTGTCCCGCCGGTTCCGCCTGTCTGTTTCCCAACTCCAGCAAGCCGTGTCATCACACACAGTACTGTCCGCCGGGCACCATTGTGCCTCAAGTCTGCCCTGCCGGCTGGTACTGCCCCGATGCGTCTGTGCGCACACGCTGTCCCTCTGGCTACTTTTGCAAGGCCGGAAGCGTGGCGCCACGCAGCTGCTCCGCGTTTTCCATCTGTCCCGAGGGCACAGAGAACGAGGCCAACAACGTGGCAGGCCTGGCCTTTGACCTGGGCGTCGTTCTGATTGTGTTTGTGGCGTGGAAGGTGGTGCGCCACTTGCGCACCCGACAGCGCGAAGAGCGGGAAGAGAGCATGCGCAGCTCGCGACGTCGCTCGTCACCCCATGGAGGACCATCCATGGCAGCAGGCGGTGTGGATGGCTCGGTTGCCTCCCAGGCGTATGTGCCTCTGTTGGACAGCGAAGGCAGCGAAATCGGCGCCGAGTACGGCCTGGTGAAGCCACGCCTGATGCTGGCACCCAAGGAGCAGCGCATCGACTTTGCCTTTGACAACCTGGGCATCACTCTGCCGGATGGCAAGTGTATCATGCAGGGGGTCAGTGGGGAAATCAGCAGCGGGCGTGTGACGGCGGTGATGGGACCCAGTGGGGCAGGCAAGACGACGTTCCTGTCGCTGTTGAGCGGCAAGGTGCAACACACGCAAGGAGAAATCCGCATCAACGGTGCACAAGACTCGTTGCGCAGGTACCAGAAGAGTGTGGGCTTTGTGCCGCAGGAAGACGTGATGATGCGTGTGATGACGTGCAAGGAGATCCTGCGCTTCAACGCACGCATGCGACTGCCCTCGTCCATGCCAGATCTGGAGAAGCGCAAGTATGTGCGCAGTGTCATCGACATGCTGGGTCTGTTTGACATTCGCCACAGCAAGATTGGCGACGAGACACAGCGTGGCATCTCTGGAGGCCAACGCAAGCGTGTCAACATCGGCATGGAGCTTGTGGCCGATCCCACGGTGTTGTTTCTGGACGAACCCACAAGCGGGCTGGACTCGACGTCGAGTGAAGAGGTGTGTCAGGCCCTGCGCAACATTGCGGATCTGGGCATTACCGTGGTCACCGTCATCCACCAGCCGCGTTACAGCATCTTCAAGATGTTCCACGACGTGTTGCTGTTGGGAAAGGGCGGACGCACCGTGTACCTGGGTCCCAGCGAGGATGCCCTGGCCTACTTTGAATCCCTGGGCTTTGCCTGTCCGCCGCTTGTCAACCCGCCCGATTTCTTCATCGACGTCATTTCAGGCAGCGTCGAGCGTGACGGCCACCCGGAGTTTGAGCCCAGCGACCTGTTTGACCTGTGGGAGGAGCACAAGCGCAGCAGCGGCGGCGTGGACACAGACCGACAGCCGCCGGCCGTCGTCGGGGTCGATGGAGGCTCGGGTGCCACGCATGCAGGCCTTGGTGACGAGGAGGACTCATCGATTGGAGAGCAGATGGGACGTCGTTTCACGGCAGCCCTGAGCTCCATACAGGCAGGCGGCACACCGGCGGCCATTGCAGAACGCCAGACAGCTGGGTTCTGGAGGCAGACGGCGCTGTTTGCCACACGACAGCTGTTCCAGGTGGCTCGTGATCTCAAAGGATTGTTGTTGGACAACGTGCTTCTGGTGCTTGCCGGTGCCTTTTTGGGCATTGTGTACCAGGGCGTGTACTACATTGGTCCACTGCCCCAGGAGTTGTGTGCGTGCACCAAGCAATGTCCTGAATACCTTCAGACGATCTGCAAGCTGCCTGTGCGCGATCCAATCGTCAGTATTGCCTCGCTGTCAGCCCTGGCCCTGGGCCTCATTGGCATCTCCTCGTCCCTGCGTGTGTTTGGCGACGAAAAGGTGGTGTTCTGGCGTGAGGCAAGCGCAGGACTGAGCAGCGGGGCGTACTTTCTGGGCAAGAACCTTGCGGATTTGCCCAAGATCCTGCTGGCCCCCGGTGTGTACCTCAGTGTGTGGTATGTACTGGTCACGCCACGCGGCCTGCTGATCAACTACTTCTGCATCATGGCCCTGCTTGTGTTTTGTGCCTTTGGCATCGGCTACCTGGTGTCCTTGTCCGTCAAGCCCAAGTACTCGCAGCTCGCTGGTGTTGTGGCCGCCCTGATTTCTCTCATGTTCAGCGGTGCCAACCCGACCCTCAAGGCCCTGGACGACCTTGTGTTTCCCCTCCCTTACCTCAGCTACATTAGCTTTTGCCGCTGGGGCCAGGAAGCGCTGTATCTCATCGAAATCGAGCGTTATACGCAAGTGTACGATGTGGAACCCGGCATGGAAATCTTTTCCTACCACTTTGACGACCTGTGGCTCTGCGTGGGCATGCTGATTGTGCTCGGCTTTGCCACGCGTCTGGCCGCCTTTGCCATGCTTGTCATGAAGGACCGCGACAAGAAGCGATGATGGCTGAGTGTGTGTGGAACAGAGAGAGCGTGTGTGAGTGGTGGGAGGAGAAGGCAAATGCAAGCTTGAAAGGTGAGCGATGGCAGTTTGCTCGAATTCGCTGCAACTGCAACTCGCCACAGCGCGCCCAACTCAATCGTCCCCAGGAGCCCGCCAGGCACACACTGACTATATCCATGCAAGCTAACCAGGACGAGGAGCCGTTGGTAGACGAGCGCATCAGCAAGCGGCACGAGGCCGGGTTCCAGTACCAGATCAAAAAGTCGGCGTTGAAACAATGCGACGCCACCGTGCACGAGTACATCCAATGCACCAACGACAATCCATGGATGTTCTGGAAGTGTTACGAGGCGCGAGACAAGCTCAACGCCTGTCTGAAGCAATTGTGAGTTGGGTGGAAGCAGACGGCGAAATCCCGACCACCGCCCAGTGGTTTCCGGCGTCCCCGGACACGCACGACGCAGCACAGCGCACAACACACAACGCACAACGCACTGACACACACACGCGTCATACAGCACCACTGTGGCCGTGATGAACGAGTACAAACGGGATTATCTTGCAAAGGTGGAGAGGGGCGAGTCACCGGCGCCGCTGCCGAAGGAATGAAAACCCACTGCTGCGATGGCAGAGGCAAGCCAAAAGGAAAAGCCCATGTGGAGTGTGTTGTTGCACGGGGCCGTGGAGGCGGCTGGGACGGTGTCGGAGGCAAGTGGGGTCACGTTTGGAGACACGTTGAGTAGCACGTTGTGGCTGTTCTTCCACTGGATTGGGGTCATCGTCCTGGTGGTGGGTCTGCGTCCACTGGTGCTGCCGGGGGCACTCACGTGGGCCTCGCTGGAGCTGTGGCGACAATATCTGAGTATGATGCCAGGGGTGGTGAGTGTGATGGGCACGCAGCCATGGGTGCCGCGGCTGCTTGCGTTTTGGTACTCGCTGCATTGGTTCGTCGACCTCTGCGCGGCCATTGGCTGTGTCTTTGTCTGGCTCGTCAATCCCATCATGAGTCTTATTGTTGGATGCCTCTTCATCCTCAGTGCCCTCCTTTACTCTATCATCATCTACACAGGCAGGAGCGCCCTCGACGCCGTCTTTGCCCTGCTGACGTGACGACAGGCGACCCAAACACACAAAACCAATGCAACTGAAGATCACACACTGTGCACCACCTCGCTCCGTTCCATTTCTCAATCCATCACAGTACGCGTGTGGCACGCCGAACTCACTGGTGGTTGTAGGAGCTGGTGGAAGGAGGCCCAAAGAAGCGAGGCGGCTGCTTCTCCAGCTCCTGGGGCCAGTAGCTTTGGGTGACGGGCTCACCACGTGCCTTCATGTCGGGTGGGTACTGGTATCCTTTGGCAAAGCCCAGATTCTTCATGAGGGCAGTGGGTGCGTTGCGAAGGTGCAGGGGCACCGGATGGTTGGGTTGCGACTCGATATGACTTCGCACCGCCTTCATCGCCGCGTACACCGCCGTGCTCTTGTCTGCCAGCGCAAGGTACACCACCGTTTGTGCCATCAGCACGTCGCACTCGGGCATGCCCATGTTTTGAACCCCATGCATGCATGCCACCGCCAGTTGCAACGCCTGTGGATCCCCTCCGCAATCCTCGCTCGCACATCGCATCAGACGCCGGCACACATACATCGGATCCTCTCCGCCATATATCATGCGTCCCAACCAGTACAGCGATGCGTCGACGTCCGAACCCCGGATGGCCTTGTGCAGCGCCGAGATGCAGTCGTAGTGTTGATCTCCTGCACGGTCGTACAGCACATGCGAACGTTCCACCGCAGATTCAATGTCTTCCACGTCCAGTGTGGCTGACACGCCGCGTCGCACCGCCTCGTCGTCGTCTTGGGAGGAGGAGGAGGAGGAAGTATGCTTAATAGGGTTAAGGGCACGACGAGCGGCGCCGTTGACGACGATTTCCAGGGTGTTGAGGGCCATGCGGCAGTCGCCATCGGCGGCAGAGGCGAGAAAGTGCATGGCGGCGTCGGTGAGACGTAAATCCCAGCGGAGGTTCGCCAGAGACGATGGTAGGGCGGGGAGAAAGGCCTGAGCACCACGCTTTCGATCGGCCATGGCGCGTGTGAGCACGGATTCGATGTCGTTGCTGCTGAGCTTGTCCATGACGACACACTTGCAGCGTGAGAGGAGGGCGGACTGTAGGGAGAAGCTTGGATTCTCTGTGGTGGCACCGATGAGGGTGATGACCCCGCTTTCCACAGCCTCCAACAACACGTCCTGCTGGCGTTTGTTGAACCTGTGGATCTCGTCAATAAACACAATGGTGGCCTGTTTGCGCAGGCGTTGCAGATTGCTGGCAGCCTTGATGGCGTCGACGACGTCACTCTGGTTGTTGCTGACGGCCGAGAGCCCCACAAAGTTTGCCTGGCACTCGCGGCCGATGAGACGGGCAAGTGTGGTTTTGCCACTGCCCGGAGGGGCCCATAGGAGCATGGAAGGGGGTCGCACAAAGAGCAAGTCACCCAACACACTCTGAAGGACCTTGCGCTGGCCCACAAACTCCTCCACGGTACGCGGTCTCATCCGCTCTGCCAGAGGCTGGTTGGCCAGCCTTCGCACCTCGGATGGGTCGGGTGGTACGTATTCGGCACTGCCTGGTGGATGGTGGGTGGATGAGGAGGAGGACGAGGAGGAGGAACCTGTGGTGGTGGTGATCACCGTCGCTGGCCGAGCAAGGAACTTTTTGCAGTTGCTGTCCAGATGGTCGTTGATTTCGTGCAGCAACACCTGCTTGCCACACATGGGACACTCTTGCAATGAACGGGAGGGACCCGTGGTGCTGGGGCTGTTGCTGGTGGGTGTGGGGGGCGGCGATTGGCTGCCCGATGTGGTTCGTTGTCGCTTGTCGTCATGCAGACTCTCCTCTTGACTGCCGGTGGGTGTGTTGGCCCTCGGTTTGGCCTTGCGATTGGGTGTGCCCTTGGCCACTGAGCCTCCCCCGTCCTTGCTGCTGGGTTTGAGGTCAAGAAAGGCGTCCAGGGAGCGTTTGGACATCGCTGGTGGGTTGCATTGGATGGCGCATGTGGGGTTTCCACAGCACATGAACATGGATACACACACACACACACACACACACACACACGCACGCAGCGAGGTTTGGCTCGCTCTGTTTCACGATTGGATCTCGTGGTTGATGGCAAGAGTGCGTTGGAGGAGAAGGACGACGACAGAGGCTGCGGTGTAGGCCAGAGCAAGGGACTTGCCAGGCGTCAGTGGTTCTGCGAAAAAGGTGAATGAGATGGGCTCCTCACGCTCCTGGACGTTGAGGACCTCACGCCAGACCTCTGGATCGGAGTAGATGTCGCCTGTGTCACGATCGGTGCCCTGGATGCGCACGGCTTGGATGTGGAGGTCACGGAGGGTTTCGAGGAGGTGTTGGTAGCCGCGGTAGGTGGTGCTGAGGACGAGGAGGGTGTACTGGAAGGAGGCAAAGGAGATGACGCAGACGACAAGGATGACGTAATCCTTGGTGGAGGTGTGACTGATGAGGAGGAACGAGGCAATGGCACCGAGGGTGGAGAGGAGCAGAGCCAGAAAGTAGAGGACCAGGGAGACGGCAAAGGAGGAGTCGGACCTTCGTACCATGACCCGCACGGTGTCCATGGACAGGAGGATCTGACGAGAGGAGGAGAACTCACGTGCGTTGAGGCGTGCGGACAGGTCTTCGAGTTGCACACGGTGCATGACGGCCATGAGACGCATGGCAGAGCTGGAAAGGAGTTGGGGAAAGGCGATGTACGGCACCGAGACAAAACTGACAATGCTGACAAAGGCACTCCAGGGATTGACCATGTACCGGCTCACACTGCTGCCAATGAGGACGTCTGTGACAACAAAGAGGAGCAACACACGGGCAAGGGACAAGGAAACGCGGCCGGTGATCTTGCTCAGGGGCGTGCGCCACAACAGCGCATACCAGCGGGTTTGTCGACTCATCACATGCATGGGTGGGTTGGATGTGATGGCGTGCACACTGTGAAACATGGAGCCCATGAGTTCCGGGTCCTTCCACCCCGTGGCTGTCCACACACTCACCGTCCACTTGAGGATGAGTGGAGTGAGGTACAGAAAGGTAAGCAAGGAGCCAGCCACAGTTTGCTTCTGGGATTCGCCGTACGACGAATCCCACACAGGAGTGAGCTCAAAGAGGGCAAAGCTGAGTGCCATGAAGCTGGCACTTGCCCGTTGCCACTGCAGTAGCCATCTGGGCTTCCGGTGCTCCCTGTGAAGCATGTCGTCAAAGCCAGCCAGGCTCAGGATGCGCAGGAGCATGTTGGGTACGTCCGGGTGGTAGATCGCTTGGTGGGGATTCCCCAGTCGTACGGGCGGCGCTGCGCCCATGTACACGGGCAGGGGCATGTGTTCACACTGCTTTAGGGTCTTGCCCACCTGTTCTTCGTTCACATGGCGAAAGTCGTGTTGGATGCCCTCGTCTGCGTCGCCGTGGAGCACCGAGTTGATCAAAGGTGTGTGAAGTTCATCCGCCACCACCAAGGCCGCCTCCTCCTCCTCCGTCACGCTTCCGCTGCTCGTGTGCAACGACATCACAACCTGACTCCCCTGGGAATCTGTTCCCATGCTTCCTCCTGTGTATGCCTTGTCGTCCGACTCGACGTCGGTGTCGGATGATGCCACAACGGCGTCGGTGTCGGCGTTGTCGCCTTGGTCGTTGGCTGGCGTGGATGACGCCTTTGAACGGCGACGGATGGGCATCAACAGGGACCACAGTGTGCCAATGAGCATACCCAATGCCGATGGGATCATGAGAGCGACCATGGAGAAGAATATGGCCGTGGCCATGGGACCCGGGTCTGGTTGCTGATCGGCTGCCATGGGTGGGGATGGTTGGTGGCGCCCGTGCTGCCATGAGACCACAACAACAGGGAACACAGACCAACAACCAAAACCCCCTTACGTTAAAAAGAAAAAAAAGAGACCTGAATGAGCAGCACCAGCACCTTGGAGAAGGAAACCATCAATGGTGAGAAGCACCGGATTGCCACGAAGCAGCTGGACATGAAGCCGTACACGCTTCTGGGTCCGGGACCCAGCAACACCCACCCGCGTGTGTTGCAATCGCTGTCCTTCCAGCAGTCGTCCCACTTCTTCACCTCTTTCTGGGAGGTGTTGAGCGACGTGCAGGAGCTGCTGCGCTACGTGTTTCAGACCGACAACGAGATGACCTTTGCCGTCTCCGGCACCGGCTCCGCCGCCATGGAGTGTGCCATGAGTTCCGTCCTGGAGCCCGGTGACAAGGTGGTCATTGCCCATGCGGGCTACTGGGGCGAGCGCATGATGCATCTGGCCGAACGTCTGCAGCTGGACTATGTGTTGTGCAAGGGCACATTTGGCAAGGCCTTCACCCTCGACCAACTCGAGGCTGCCGTCAAGGATCACGGCGCCGTGGCCCTCCTTCTCACTCATGGCGAGGTATGTGTTCAATGTGCCACGCGTGGGGCCGTGCCCCTTTCCTCCCTCCTGCCCTGCTTCCCTGCCCGCACTCCCGTTTTTGTGCTAAAAGCGGCCCGCTTCACATGTGCAACCTTTTGTCCGCGGTTTTTTCCCTTAGTCCGTTTTCTCTCTTCTTTGCCCCGCCACGCTGCACACAGCCCTCCCACCGTGTCATCACGGCCATGGCTGCCTGCATCGCCATGTTTTCCGCATCTTTGCCGGCCTCAACCTGCGTTTACGTGGGCCACTGCCGTGCAGGAGCGGCGGGTGTGGCGGCGCTTGCCTTAAATTTTGCTTGGCTCCCTTTCCCCGGAAAACAAACCGGGAAGTGTCCCGGAGGGAATGCACTGACACGATTGAGCGACACCCAACCATGCCCGGCGTGTGTGCATGTGCATGCCGTGTGTGTGTGTGGCGGTGGTGTGTGTGTGTGTGCACGCAGTCGTCGACAGGAGTGCTGCAAAGCATGGAGGGGGTGGGTGAAATGTGCCACGCCAACAATTGCCTGGTGTTTCTGGATTCGGTGGTGACATTTGGCGGTGTGGAGGTGAAGACGGACGAATGGGGCGTGGATGTGCACTATTCGGGCTCGCAAAAGTGTCTGTCGGTGCCGCCGGGGGTGTCGCCGATCACCTTTTCGCCGCTTGCGGTGAAGAAGATGGAGGAGCGCCAGCAGGCCAACACCGAGTTTTACCTGGATGCCCAGGAGATTTACCGGTACTGGAACCCCAAGGCTCGTGTGTACCATCACACCTTTAGCATGCCGCTGGGTTTTGCTCTGCGTGAGGGACTGCGCATCATTGCCGAGGACGGCCTGGAGGCCACGTTTGCTCGCCATGCCGAGGCTGCCGACGAACTGGCCACCCGACTGGTGGATGAGTTGGGTCTGGAGCTGTTTGTGGAGGAGCCCAAGGAGCGCATTGGGGTGCTGACCACGGTGCGTATCCCCGAGGGTGTGGATGCCGTGGCCATGCGCAAGTGGATCCTGGAAAAGTACAATGTGGAGATTGCCGGTGGCTTGGGCAATGTCGTCGACACGCCCGTCATGCGCATTGGTCTCATGGGCTTCAACGCACGTCTCTCAAACGTCGAACTCGCCATCAATGTCCTCAAGGCCGGCCTGAAGGAGTTTGGCTACACCGGGTTCCCTCAGTGAAGATGGGAGGTGTGAGTGAGAGAGAGTGAGAGAGAGTGAGTGAGTGAGTGCGTCTCTGTGCTCTGTGTGGAGAGAAAGAGAGAGAGAGAGGTGGGGAGAGGAGGAGGAATACGGACGATGAGTCCGTCGCAAGCATCAACAAACGATCGAAATGCGAACTTGGTGTCTGCATTGTACGGGTTGCCTCCCCACCGCAACCAGTCGTTGTTCCGTGGGATCACAACTCAATGCCGATTCCATTCCCATTCTCTCTTTCACGGCGCCTCTCCATCGTCCACAATTCCCATGATCCGGGTCCCCGATGTCACCTCTGCGTGGTATTCCCCATCGGCGTCGTCGCCCATCACCGGCATCCCCTGCGTCATCGTCGTCACTGTCGTCTGCTGTCGCAGCAACAGTGCCGGAAAAGGCAAGGTCAAACTCATCGATGAGCAGCTTGACGACGGTGTTGACTGCGCTGGTGTCGCCAAAGCCAATGCTGCCGTCGTTGGGCTTGAGGATGTTGGGTGCAAAGACAATGGCCAGGTTGGCCGAGGTCATCATGTTTGTGCTGCTCTGCTCGGCAATTTCCTGGCACAGCTCCATGAGCTTCTCGAGCAGAGCCTTGTTGTGTGCGGGCAGCTGGGCCACCAGACCAATGACCTGGGTGAGCATTTCGTCCTGCTCCAGGTCGGAGGAGCCCACGCGCACAAACTCGTTGTACAGGGTGTATGTCATGAGGGGCACGGGCAGATCGCGGATGTACTCCTTGACCACGCCAGCCACGACGTTGGGATCCTTGATGTCGTCCCAATGCACCTCGTCGCCGCAATCCAGGCTGTACTTGATTTCGTCGATGTGCTTCTTGGAGCCCGAGAGACGAAAGATGCCCTCCTGATCCAGGCCCTTTTGTTGCAGGTACGTGACAGCGTCGTCCATGAACACGGGCACATCCCACTCCCTGTTCTCCTCACGCGCCATCACCACGTCCAAATCCACGCCAAACACGCGTGTGGCCTCATCCACCACCCCGCGTTTGCGTTCCAACTCCTTCCTGCGCAACTCCTCGTCCGCCTCGTGTTGCACCCTGCGTGCCTTGATCGCAGCCCGAAACGCCTCCATGTCACTCTCCGTCTCCCAGAAGAAGGACATGGCACGTTCAAAGTACAACCGTTGTGCGTCCAGGTACGACAGGAGCATCTCCGCCGTGTGGAACTCGTTCCGCTCGTCCACGTCACGCAACATCTGCAGGCAATCCTCCTCACTCGTCTCAAACCGCTGCTTCACCTCTTCGTACTCCTGTGCAATCTGCCTCAGGTTCTTGCTCTGGTTCTCCCGTGCGTTGTTGAACCGGTTCAGCAACGCATCGTGCTCCACACGCAGCTGGTCATGTTGACGCTTCCGGTACTGCGTTGCGTGGCATCCAAACGAACCCGGGGCGGCATGACGGGTGTGTGTGTGTGCGTGAGTGAGTTGGGGGGAGGGGTGGGGTTGGGGGGTTCGGGAATTGATCCATCTTACCCGAGCCTCACGGACATCGCCGCGGTTCCACACAAACAGCGGTTGGTAAAGGCAGTTGTTGACATCGTACAGCTGCGCACAAGCACCACAGGGTCAGTTGTATGCATACACAGGGCATGGGGAATATGGTGTGGTGGTGGGGTGGCTGTGTGTGGCGTTCAGGGGGCCCTGGTGTGTGTGGGAGGGGACGGGCAGGAGAAGCACACAAAAAACCCACGTTTTGCTGCTGCAGGCTCATCAGTTTGTTGTGCATCTCGGCACACTTGAGCAGGGGACCCACTGGATGGATGGCAAGCGAGTGGAGGGTGCGATGGGTGTGAGTGACATGCGGAATACGCGCGTACAAACGCCCGCCAAGGGCCCCGGCACGTACCCAGGATGGATTGTTCGTCACGGCCATCGTCCAACTTGGCAGCGTAGTTGGAAAACACAGGCGCCAGTTGCACGGATTCCATCATGGCTTGCTTCAGCACACTCTGCGACTGTTCAAACCGAGTGATGATATCCTTATTGGCCTGCTTAAACGTCTCGGCACGCTGTGGGTGTGTGTGTGAGCCACCCTCTCCCCCCGAGCTCACTCACTCTTCGCCCGTTTCCCGTCACACACACACACACACACGCCTCACCTCTGTGTACGAGGCCAGCTCGGGGGTATCCTGAGTGGTTTCTGCGTTGCCTGTCTTTGCCATGACACTCTGTTGGGCCATCATGAGGCCCTTGGACAGCTTTTTCGAGCCGGCACTCATCTTTGCCGCAAACCCACTGACGCTTCCGCCGCCGCCGCTGCCGCTGCTGCTCCCTTCGTTCTCGCTCGAGCTGCGACGCATCTCCGAGTTGGACGTGGGTCCCGATGCCTCACCCGACGACGATGCATCCTTCTTCTTCATGCGCTTCAGCACGGATTTGGACTTTTTCGCCAACTGTGACACACACACACACAGAGGCACAGAGGCACACAGGGGCAGATTATGTGGTTTGGGTTAGCATCCATGTTGGCGGCGTTGGAATTTGTTCATAAATGATGATGTTTGTCACACACTGTACCATTGTTGGGGTTGCATTGGGGTGGAATGGGTGGATGTGCATCATCCCTGCTTCTCCTCCTCCACTTCTGTTTCAATCTCCACAGTGGTGGTCGCAGAGGATGATGATGATGATGATCCCATGCCAGAGTCCTCCTGTTGTCCTTCCTTTCCCTCTGTCTCCTCCTCCTCCTCCTCCACCTCCTCCTCTTGCTGCTGCTGCTGTGGCTTCTTCCTCTTGCTCAGTGGCTTCCCTGGCCACTTGCCGCTCTTGAACGGATAGTTGATGTGTTCGCCTGTGCACCACGGTGGCCTGTCGCTATACTTGCACCCACAAATGAGATGCCACGTTTGCGTGTTGTTCTCGTCCACAGTGAACCGGTGCGGTTTGAACGGCGTCCCCTTGTGCGACTTGCCATCACTTTCCATTGTTGTCAGCACACACACACACACACACACACACAGGCACAGGTGCAAAGTAACCATGAAGGGAGGCAACTCACCACCATGGGTTGTCCTCACTCAGACCACAGGTGCAATACTTGTAAGTCTTGCCCCGTTCCAACTTCATCCGGTACGGAAACGAACACGCCGGATACGGACGCACAAGATCCTCCACATCCACCAACTCCACCTTCCCCTCCTCCTCCTCCTCCTCCTGCTTCTGCTTCATCGTGTCCATGTCTGTATTTGCAATGTCCTTGCTGCTGCTCATCTCTCCTTCCCCCCAGGTGTTGCTTCGCCTCGCGCAGCCCGGAAGCCCTCTCTTGCACCACATTCACCACCCTGTCCACACATTCCCACTGCAGCTCTCCTACACGTTGGGCTTCATCCACACCTTGGAGCTGTTGTACACGCTGGCGCCGGCGGTGAAGCTGTCGTCGCCCTTGAACAGCTCTTCCTCCAGCTGCGTCTGCTCCTCCTGCGCCGCCACAAACCGCGCATCCTCGTACGCCTGCAGGTACGGCACCAATGCCTCTCGCGCCGCCCTCTTCTCACGCGCCAGTTCCCTGCACAGTGTGTGTCCCACGCCTCGTCAGCGTCCTCGGGCGTCGTCGAGAGGGGAAAGCCCCCGTGGAATCGCTCACATTGCGCGCATTGACTCCCCTGCCCCGTCTCCCGTTTTTCCTTGCCCTTTCTCTCGCTCCCCATGCATGTGGACCATCATCCCATGCCCTCCCCGCCTCCCCGCCTCCCCGCCTGCAGCATGCACATACACACACACACTCACCTCTTCTCAAGGTTGCCCTGGCCGACCTGGTAGAATCCAGCGGCCAAGACGACGCCTCCGGCCACAAACATGGCGCCGCCGGCAATGCCACGGGGCACAAAGTTGCGCTTGTACTTGACCTGCGCGTAGCCTCCCTTGGGCGGACCGTCCTGCACAATGCTCTGCGACATGGCAAGCAGTGGAACTCTAGGAAATTTGGGGTGGTTTGAACCGAGCGAAGCGCCCACAGTATGAGCAGCCGTTCCTGCCTTGCCCTGTTAGACCGTATCAACGGCAGTTCACAAGCAGCAGGTGCACCTCCACACAAGACGAGCTCCATTGGGGATGATGATCATCATCAACATCGTCATCATGATGAGGTGTGATGTCCAGTGCCGGTGAGGGCACAGACACGCCGGTGAGGTGGCTGGCAGTGGCTCAGGGCATCGCCGTCCTGGTCGCTTGCACAGGACTTACCTCACAGTACCTCGCTCGCAATCTCCATGTCAATGTGCCCACCTTCCAATCCACCCTACTGTACATTTCCCTCTCCTTCTACCTCATCCCGCTCTTCCGTCGCCGACGACGTTTCGGCGAATCGCTTCTCCAGGTCCCTGCCTGGACCTACTTCCTCCTTGCCCTGGTCGACGTCGAGGCAAACTTCCTCGGTAAGTTTCACCTACCTCCTCCCCCCCCCCCCCACGTCCTCTTCCCCCCTCCTGGTGACTTCCTCACTTTCCTTCCCTCCTCTCCATGTGGGTGAACGGCCGATTTCCAGGTACAAACCCAAACCTGCTGACACACACACACACAATCCGCCCCCGCAGTGGTCTCGGCATACCAATACACCAACCTGACGTCTGTGATGCTGCTGGATTGCATGACCATCCCCACGGTGATGGCACTTTCGTGGTTTGTACTGCATGTGCGGTATGCACGCACGCACCTGCTGGGTATGCTGCTGTGTGTGGCCGGCCTGGTTCTTCTCGTGTTTTCCGACGCCCAACAACAGACGGATTCCGCCGTGGGTTCGAATCCCATCCTCGGCGACCTCCTTTGCCTGGCCGGTGCTGTCCTCTACGCCCTCTCCAACGTCCTGCAGGAGAAGATTGTGCGTCGCTTCGACAAACACGAGTTTCTCGGCATGCTGGGCTTGTTTGGCACCCTCATCAGCGGCACCCAATCTGCCATTGTGGAAGGAGACCGATTGCAGACAATGCCATGGTCCTGGCCGGTGGTGGGATTGATGGCTGCGTTTTGTGCCACCATGTTTGGCATCTACTCGCTCACCCCGCTGTTGTTGCAGAATAGCAGTGCCACTGTGCTCAACCTCTCCCTTCTCACCTCGGACATATACGGTCTGGTGTTTGGCATGCTCTTCTTCTCCTACCATCCCTCTGGCATGTTTGTCGTCGCCTACCTCCTCGTCATCCTCGGCATCGCCCTCTTCAACGCTGTACAAACCATCCGCAAGGATCCTGTCGACGACTTTGATCGATTGCACGATGAAACCGATACCGACAATGCTTGAGCACAATAAATGAATGATGACACCAATCCCACGCTTGTGTGCCCAATCCAAACAACGGCAACACCCACCCACACACACTCGTCTTTCCCCCGTCTTCCATGGTACGCTACCACCGCCCACTTTTGAATCCATGCCACCCGTCCTCCTCCTCCCAACGGACTCCACATACTGACTCATGCATGCTTGCTTCACACACAGGCGCTGTTCCGCAGGAAATCGGCTGCGCTTGCCACCCTGCTCCTGGGCATCCTTCTCCTGGGTCTGGCCACCGTGCAGCTTGTGTTTGCCAGCCAGTTGGAAACCACAAACCTGTTGCCCTCCACCTGGCCGGTGACCATCATGGTGCGTGGTCGCTGGCACGTCGTGGCGTGGGCACCCTCTTTGACCGTTTCACACCCCCACCAACCCCGTGCGACGGCGCTGCACCCTTTCCACACACACACACACACTGACACACACATTCACACTCACAACTGCTCGTACCATGTACCCAACCACCCAGCTCATGCACATTGCCTCCTTCTACATGTTCCTCCTCGTCTATATTTATTCCAAAGAGACCCAAGATCAAAGCCGCGAGCGTCTCGCCCTCCTGTGCCTCCGTACGTGCCTTGACATCCACGAAATCGACACCCTCACTGCACAACCGCACCCACAACCGCATCCACACGCCACCATACTCATACCTAACCCACATACCATACTCCAGTCGTCAACGTCGCTGGCTTTGTCGTCCGCCTCGTCTACGAGGGTGTCTATGAACAGTTTGGCTACACGAGCTATTCCACAGATTAAACCAAGTGCCAAAGTTGGCCAAAACACAGCAAACCTATCCAGCAACAATGAATGATGCGGCTGGAAATCGTCTGCAGTACTCTTCCCACCCGTCCCATCCTTCCTCCATCGATCCTCTCACAGCTTCTTGACCAGCTTGCCGACCTTGTCGTACTTTTCGTTCATCTTGGCCACCCATTCGTTCAGGGTGTCCACCTCCTGGTAGCTGAGGTTGTCAATGTCCCCGTTGACGTCATGCTCCTCCTTGGACATCTTGGCCAGGGCTCGGCTGCACTCGCGTCCGGCAAACACAGAGTATGGTCCTCCCTCCGCTTTGCCATAAAAGTTGCGTCCGCTGCAAAGGCACACGCGTGTCAGAGGCAGCTCGGAGGCGCATCCAAAAGGCGGAAACTCGCTTTGCCTCACGCAGCACCCGTTCTCACTCCCCGTCTTTACTTGCACCCCCGCCCCCCCACTGCGTGTCTTCCACACACCCTCCTTCCCTCCACTTACGGCGTCACATCGTAGATGATTCCCTTGACGCTGATGTACACAGGCGTCTCTTTGGTGCGACCATCAAAGTTGGACAGTTCCTCAGCACTGAACTCTCGCTCTTCTCGCTCCTTGGCCTTTTGTGCACGTGTCTCCATCTCCTCCTTGGTCATTTTGCGCGGGCCCTTGTTCCCGGCCCCGTTCATGCTGTGCATCACCGTGTAGTAGATCAACAACAGCACCACCACAATGCCCACCCCATACAACACCTTGTCCTCCTCCACCGCAGTCTCCACCGCCTCCTTGGCTGCACCAGCCGTCGTCTCGAGTAGCACCTGCATTTCTTCGGTTTTTGTGTGTGTTGTGTGTGTTCCGTTGGATGGGGCGCCGATCGCTCACCTCCGCCGCCGCCAACACTTTTTCCGCCCCGCCCTACAGCTCACATGTTTGCGCGAGTCTCTGCCACATCGTCTCGCACGGCGTGCCGTGCCGTTGTGTTGCAGCGAGGCGACACACGGGCCGTGTCGACGACGGTGTCGTTGGCTACGGCTGCGGCGGACGTCGATCAGGAACGCGCCGAGCTGCTCGCTCGCCATTCGAGCAAACAGCTTGTCAGGAACGTCACCGACTTCCTCGACGCCCAGTTTGATGCCACCGTCGCACACTCTTTTACAAACACCTACCGCACCGTGGCAGCGGCCATCATCGAACGGTACGACATGCCCCTGCGCACGCGCAGCACATGCGCAGGTTCTCCCTGCCACCTTTCCGCACCACCACCGCGCACGCACACCACACCTGACAATCCCATGTGTTGCCCCACCCATCCTCACACCCTTCTGCCACCGTTCCAACTCCACCGCCCCCCTGGTCGCACCACAGACCGCCGGTTGTGACACAAGCCGTGCAGGACTGGGAGAAGGACTTTGCCCAACTGCAACAGGCCGCTCGTGAACGCACAGCCAAGCATTATCCGGCCAGCTTCCTGGAGCGACGTGGTTCGGACATTCCTGCAGCCAACGCAAAGGGCTCCGCCGACGAGGATGCCCTTCAGGTGGACGAGGAGGAGGAAGAAGACGAGTTGACACGCTTCCTGGCAAACTTCAAGCCTGCCCCACGTGTCACAGAGCACGACGAGAGTGGCAACGTGCGCACCACAGATCGCCGTCTCGACCAACGTTTGTATCTGGTCGTCAAGAAGGACCGCGACGACCACGCATGGCAGTTTCCGCAGGGCGGACTCGAGCCTGAAGACGCCTCTCTCCGTGCCGCCGCCGAACGCGAGCTGCAGGAAGAGTGTGGCCAGACCATGGATGTCTACTTTGGCAGCAATGCGCCCTGTGGTCATTATGTGTATGCCATGCCTGAAGAAGCCCAGAAGCAATACGATGCCGCCGCCGCAAAGGTGTTTTTCTTCTCCGGACAGCTTCTCGGAGGCGATGTCCAGCTCGACACAGACGAAGTTGTCGACTACGCCTGGCTCACACGTGATGAGCTCCGTGGCTATCTCTCCAAAGAGCTGTACTCCGTCGCCAGGTGGATGTTGTGATCAATGGGGTTTCCCCCGCCACACACACACACACACACACACACACACACCACCCATCACCCACACACACTCCCATCAGAGAAGAACAAAAAAGCAAACATGGAACGTTTCAGATTGTCGTCGCGTTGACCAGGTCTGTCCTCTCTTGCGGCCAAAAGAATCACCCCGCCACCATGTCGTCGGCCTGCCGCGTAAGCGGGTGCGACTGCGAAGTGTTCAAAAAGCACATGTGGAACAAGAAAAAGTGCAGCGGTTGCTTCCACGAACTCGTCAGCCACGGCGAGGGACCGATGGACAGCGACGATGGTTCGCTGGCAGCCATGCTGGAAGAAGCAGGCTCACTGCGCATCGGGTATGTGTGCAATGGACACTGCAGCACGCTGCCTCCCCTCCCCACCTCTCACTCACTCACACCACACCACCTCTGTCCCTTTGTTGGCCACCGTTTGAGCAGGCGAGGACGAGCGCGAGCTGAAACGGTGACGCAGGGCTGCCAAGAGTGCACCTGTACAGGGTACAAACCACACATGTGGAAGGAAAACACGTGCCGCGTGTGCTTCCATCCGCCCGAGTCGCATGGGTACTCGTACAGCAGCCGTCCCAAGGCCAAGGCCTCCCAGGTGAACAATTCCACCTCACGGGGCGTCATCTGGGGACGTGGCACAGAACAGGGGGCCAGCAGCACAGAGAACAGCAGCAGCGCACTCAGCAGCGGTCACATGGGTAGCTCCCTGGCCAACAGGAGGCCGCGTGGCAAGCAGATCACCACCACACAGAAGGATGACGCAGAGAGCGAGGAAAGCGAACAAAAGGGCAAAGGGAAGGCGGATGTGTTTAGCGGCTCCCGCTCCCGCTTTGCAAACACAGGCGCCTCCACCGCACCCAAACGGTCACGGGTGACCCAGGTGGTGACTGAGGAGGACACCAGTCCACAGAAGAATGAGGACAGCCAGTTGGAGGAGAGTGAGACTGTGACGATGAGCCAGGAGAGTGAAACGCAGGCACAGGAAGAGAGGGAGGAGGAGGAGGAGCCCAGCCTCGACGTTCAGACACAGGAGACACAGGTGACACAGGAGACACAAGAGACACAAGAGACAGCGGCACAGGAGACACAAGAAGAGCAAGAGACAGCAATGGAGACGGAAGAGGATCCAGAGGTGGTGGCCAAGCGAGCCAAACGGGCGGAAAACAGGAAACGGGTGGTGCAGGAGATCCTGGCCACGGAGAGGCAGTATGTGGACCATCTCAACTTTGTGGTGCACCACTTCTACGCACGCATGACTCAGATTGCAGAGCGCAGCGACCTGAATGTGATCTTTTCCAACGTGGAAAACATCCTCAACGTGAACGAGTCGTTGCTGGGCGACCTGGCCCACTGTGTGGAGGCAGAGGGCGGCGCAACGTTGTCCCGACTCTTTCTTGAGTTTGCCCCCTTTCTCAAACTCTACACACAGTATGTGAACAACTACCAGGCGGGCATGGAGCGGCTGACGGCGATGAAGGAGGACAGCAAGAAGTTTCGCAAGGCGATGGAAGCCATCGAAACGGACCCCAAGTGTGGCGGCAAGAATCTCAGCTCCTACCTCATCATGCCCATCCAACGCATCCCACGGTACGAACTGTTGCTGCGCGACCTGCTCAAGCAGACCGAGGACGACCACGAGGACCGCGCGGGCCTGGAGGAGGCGCTGCTGCTGGTGCAGGAGGTGGCCACCGCCGTCAACGAAAGCAAACGACGCAACGAAAACCTGGCTCGCATTCACGAGGTGCAGGACAAGCTTACGGGCAAGTATGTCACCCTGGTGGATCCGCAGAGGCAGTTTGTACGCGAGGGCAAGCTCAGGAAACGACCCAAGGCTGGCAAGAGGGGACGCACACACGATCGCTACTTTTTCCTCTTTAACGACCTGCTGGTGTACACTGCACCTCACTCGTTGAAGGACGGCTACGAGTTCAAGGGCATGATTCCCTTGCACTTGGCCTCGGTCAAGGATGAGGAGGGAAACTGCTTCTCCATCATTGCCCAGGAGACAAGCATGTACATAGAGGCGGCCGACGAGGATTCCAAACGCGAGTGGTTCTCTGCCATCGAGGACTGCTGCAAGGAAATCCAGCGCAAGATGCTCCATCGCGCCTCCATGGAGGTCAAGACACGCAGCCTCAATCTCGTCCTCTCTGAACGCAGCGACTCGGTGAGCAGTCTCGATGAGCTCATCCAGAGCAGTGAGCCGAGCAACAGTCGGTAGGGGGGAACAGTGAACGAATAGGACATGTGCAACCAGCATTATGGCGCTTCCTCCTCGTCCACCCCTCCATCATCGTCTTCACCGCCCTCATCCTCTGCATCGGCCTGCATCTTTGCCAGCTTCTTGGTCCACTGCTTGACCTTTGCATTGTTGCCCATGCCTGTGTAGCACTCGACCATCATCACCACAGTGTGCAGCTGGCTTGCATCCAGACCACGCGCCTCCTCCAACATGGCAAGGGCTTCCTCGTACGCATGCATCTGCAGCAACACCTGTGCACACGCCAGAAGCACACCTGCATCGCGACCCAGCGCCAAACACTGCTCAAATGCCTCGCGTGCCTGTGTGTTCAATCCTGCCTCCGCATACACCACTCCCAGCTGCTGCCACAGCACACGTACGTCGGGATGCATCCCCACAGCAGCCTTCAACTCGGCCACGGCCTTGTCCACATCGCCTGCACACTGGTACACACGCGATTGCACAAATGCACGCCAGGGTCCTGCTGTAAGCATGTCCACGTGCAACTGTGCCTCGTCGCGTTTGCCCAATCTCGTCAGTGCCTCTGCCAACGCCACTCTGCTCAGCTCGTGGTCGGCTTTGGCTGCCAACGCACCCTGCAGCGCACGCACGGCTGCCTCTGCTCTGTCCTCAGCAAGGCACGCCACACCAAGCATGTAGCGTGCATGCACACTGGCAGGAGCAACGTGCACTGCGTGCTGTGCCACCACATGTGCGTCTGTGCTGCCGTACGCTTGCACGGCCTTGTCCATCTCCGCTTCCCATTGCATGGCCATGACGGCGTCCAGCGACGGAGCCTCGCGTCCCCGCAGCAGACTCATCCCAGCCAGTGTCAACAGTCGTTCCAACACAGAGTGCCTGCGCCGTTCCGCCTGTGCATGGCCACTCATCTGTCCATACATGAGCGGGTGCACACTTGCTCCCGTGTGTGTCAACACAGCCGCTTCCATCTCCGCATGGTGCTGAATCACTGCACGTCCCACCTGGCCAGTCCACCAGGCAATCGGCTCACCGACTTGTGATTCACTCGCTTGCTCCGCGTCGCCCTCTTCTTCTTCGGCCCCCTTGCTGTCCCCACGGATCATGGCCAACGCCTGTTCCACCCAGGCGTCCGGCAATGCCAACGCATCACACGCTGCCAGCACCGCGTGCACACAGCCATGTGCCAGCAGCCATTCGCACGCCTGAGTGCACACCTGTGAGCTGGATTGGCCTACACGGATGCATGCCTCGACCACCTGTTCCCACACTTCCTGCTGCGCCTGCTCATCGTCACCCTCTCCCGCGTCCAATGTGTCCAAGGCCATCCCCTTGGCTGTCCACGCCGCCAACGCATCCGACGAGTCCACCAGCTGCATCGCACTCAGCACCGCAAAGCGACGTGCCGCCCGTTTGTCCTCCGCAGCATTCTCATCAACACCCTCGGCGTTGTACACCGCGTCCCACGCCTCCAGGGCCTGGTTTACACGTCCGTGTGCTTGATGCACCCATGCACGTGCCATCTGTGTTTGCACACTCTCGCTGCCGGCATCGCTTGCCTCCATGGCCGACAAAACCTCGTCGGCTTCTTCCACACGTCCCAACTTGCTGTACACACGCACGAGATTGCCACGCACAACCCTCATCCACAACTTCTTCCCACCACTGCCACCGCTCGTGGTGCCAAGATCGGCCACAGCCTGGCACAGACGGCCCACAGCCACGTCCAGACGGCCACGCACCTCTGCATACAACGCCCGGAAATTGAGGGCATCGACTGCACCTGCTGTGCCGCGTGCACTTGTGTGCAGGTAGCGATCGATGGCAAAGGCACCCTTGGGCCCCGTGTCACCCGCCAGCAGCAACGCCTTGCCATACCCAAACAGCAATTGAGCCTCAAAGCCCGTACCCATCACCAGCGACTGTTTCCAGGCCGCGTACAGCTGCCTCGGACCACTGGCAGAGCCACGTGCCTGCATCAGGAGGGCAAAGCCGGCCCACACGGGCGCCCGCGTGGGATCCAGAGTGTGTGACGTGCCCAGACAGCGTGCAGCCTCGTCCCACCGCTCCTGCGACAGATGCACAAGTGCCAAATTGTCCCACAGCGCACAGTTCTTGTTGTCCACCTCGATTCCCTTGCACAGCGCATGCACAGAGGCTTCCACGTCGCTGCGTGCACACACCACCCCAAGCACATTCCACCACGCCCCACGCCCCGGTTGCAACAACACCGCACGCAACGCCGCACGTGTCGCACGCATGCTGCATGCCTCTGCTCGCTGCAGCAGTTGCTGTTCATCCTCGCCATCACCCTCGCCTGCGCACGTCGCCACCCGTCGCAGCACACTCGCCTGTCGATGCATTGCCACGCTCACATCCGCCCACGCCTGGGCCTGACTGTCGTCCAAACGCACCACACGTCCGTACGCGAGTTGCGCCTGGTGCAACAAGGCCACGGTGGCATCCACATCGCTGCCATTGCCACGCACAGCTGCCTCTGTGTTGCTCGAGTCCTCTTCCAGACGGAACTGGGACACACACAGCGCCAGCTTGTCCCTGTCCTCACTGGTCACCACGTCGTAGCTCACGTGTGCAAACACGCTAAAACAATCGCCGCACAGCTTCCACGTCTGAATCAGCCCGGCGCCATCGCCCTGTGCCTCACGCAGGCCACGCAGGACCTCCAACGCCGTCGTGGCCACCACGGCAGCTTCCTCGTAGCTTGCCATGTCCACCGCCTCCATGGCGGCGTCGAGCAGAGCTTGTGCAAGCGCATGCGATGCCAGTTGGAACAACACCGGCGAAGGCTGTGCTCCACCCTCCCCAGTGGCCTCGTGCACAGCACACAGCAACACCAGCGCCTCGTCGTACACACGCAACATGTGTGCCGTGTGCCCCAACATGTACTTGGCCATCATGAGCTCCGGTTCCACCTCCAGTGCCTTGCGGAAGGTCTTGAGCGCAGCAATGTGCTTGCCCAGCGCCACATAACTCTCCCCAAGGGCCACCCAGCAGCTTGCCTCGCGTCCATTCACACGCACCGCATGCTGCAAACTCACACACGCCTCCTCGTGCTCGCCACGTCGCTGTTGCAACAGTCCCAGACGTTTCCAGGCCCACACACATCGCGGGGCCTCGGCCACAACAGACTCGCACAGCGCCTCTGCCTTGGTCATCTTGCCTGCGGCCAGGTGGATATCACACAACGCACGGCCAGCCTCCTCCTCACCTGCATCCAGCTTGATGGCTTTGGTGTAGCAACGCAGCGCCTTTGTGCCGTCGCCGTGCACTTGTGCGTACACATGACCCAGCTGGGTAAAGTTGGGCGCAAACTCGGGCGCCAGCTTGGCACTGAGCAAGAATTGCTTCTGTGCACCCGATTTGCTGCTGCGCCATTCACCGCCGGCATGCCACATGGCACATCCCAACGCATACAGGAGGGTGTAGTCTTGATCCTGCAGTTCGACGGCACGCTGCAACGACGCCACTGCCTGCTCAGCCTGGCCCAGACTGTTCAGCTGCACCCACCCCAGCTGGGCCCACGCGTCGGCGTGCTGCTCATCCATGGCCAGCACCGCCTCCAGATGCTCCACGCTGAGGGCAGTGTCAAAGTTGGCAATCGACAACAGCGCCATGGCGTAGCGAGAGGCCACGTCGTCGGGTGCATGCTCCACCACAAACTCCAGCGATTGGTACGCATGTGTGCGTGCACCTCGCATTGTGTTGACACGCGCACGCAGGCGGTGTACGTCTGCCGACAACCGTCGCAACCCAAACACACTGTGTGCATCCATGCCAGCGATGCTCTCCAATGCCTTGTCCAGCGTCGCCAGCGCCTTGTCCCACTGTCCCTGTTCGTAGTGAAGCCTGCCGAGCACCACATGCATCTCCAGCCACGTGTATCGCATCTCCTCCTGGTACTCACGAATCACCTCGGGCACACTGCCGCTGCCGCCGCTGCTGCTTCCCTGGTCACTGGTGTCCAGATCCGCTCCAATCGTAATGACTCCCTTGGATCGCGTGGTCGTCACGTATCGCTTCTCCTGCCTCCTTTGGATCTCCTCCTCGCTCATCTTTTGCGCGGCTTCTGCAACCCGTCGCTCCAACGCACTCAGTTTCTGTTCAAACGACGTCCCACGCTCCATACGTTCGGTGGGGTTGAGGTGTGTGCCAGCCACGCCGACGATGGCTGTGACGCCTGTGGGTACAAGCTGGTCCACCAACGACTGGACGTCCAGCAGCGCCAGGAGGTCCATCTTGCACTGCAGCAACAGCGACAGGCCGCGGTCGGGGAACCGTTGGATGAGTTCACGTGTCCACGCGTCCACCTCGCTGTCCTCCAGCGGCGAGCTGTCGTCCTGCGCAAGCAGCAACAGATTCTCTCGCGAATACGCACAGAACTGCAATTGGGCATCCAGCTCCTCGCACAACGGCACGTAGTCCTTGCGCAGTGCGTTCCGTTGTTCCTCCGTCGATGCGTTCAGGAGGCTGCTCACCAGGTGCGTCAGCTGCCGGAACATCAGCTTGTTCGCCCACCACGCAGCTCGACCCTCTGACGCGCCTACTTCCGGCGTCCCCATGGCCACACGATACAGTGGAATCAGATGCTGGCTCAGCCTCTGGCCACGCATGCGCTCTGTGTGCAACACCGTGCGTTCCATATCCTGCACCAGCTCGTACAGGCTGTGTGCTTCGTCGCCTTCGCCCTCCTGGCTCAGTTCGCTCCGCAGCGCCATCCACCGCTGCGCCGCCGCCATTGTTTCGTCAAACCAGCCCTGCTTGCGACACAGTTGCAACATGCTCCACGCAGTCTCGAGGCTCAGTGCAGGGTGTTCACTTCAATTTTGCGCGCGCGTGCGTGTGTGTGTGAGTGTGTGTGTGAGCTGCCAAAGTTCCTGATCACTTGCCCACTTGCCCTCCACTCACCTTTTGGCCATGGCCACAATGTGTGATTGGACGTCAAACAACTTGCGTGGTTCGTCCTGTGCCTCGTACACCTTTTCCAGGCCCAGCCATCCTGTGAGCTTGTCGCCCTCGAGCTCGTTGGCCTTGCGATACAGCTTCTCTGCCTTTGTGTTCCTGCCCAGCTTGTGCTGTGCCAACGCGCTGTAGATGAGCAGTGCGTACGATTGTTGGATGTGCAGGCCATCTGCAGCCAACGCCTCCAGCGTCTCCCAATCCGACCTGTCTTTGTCCTCCTTGTCTGCCAGTTGCTTGCACGCCTTGGTCAGCGTCTTCAATCGCTTTTTGTCATCCTTGCTCAATTGCTTCACGTGTCTGCTCGACGACGACGATGATGATGATGATGATGACGACGACGAAGATGACATGCAAGACCGTGAGTGAATGTGTTGTGTGTGTGTGTGTTTTTGTGTGGTGGAGACCGCGCACGCGTGTGGCGACAAGCAAAAACACTCTGCGATGCAACGTGGAAACACATCCGACGCGTTTCGCGACAAAGACAACGTGCTGTCTGGCGTACGGCGCAAGCAGCTGCAGTTTGGTGGTCCGACCAGCGGTGTGGGCGGCTCCTCGTCCGATCTGCTGCGCTCGCCCGGCCCACTCGCAAACAACAACGGACACTCGGGCGCTGGCAGCAGCTCCTCCTCTGCTGCATCCTCCTCCAACGCAGGCCAATCCAGCTCTGCCTCTGCATACGGCGGTGCCAGCAGCCACGATGCCGGTGTTCTCGACGGTGCGGGCCTCAGCAAGGGCGTCCACGGCGCCGTCGGCTCGTCCGCCTCCAGCGTGATGCAGCTTCGCCAGGAGGTCGATGCCCTCAAGGAGGAAAACTCCTTTCTCAAAGACACAGGTGAGTGACACCACACATGTCCCATGCACCCTCCATCCAATTCCCACAGCCCATCATGTCCTGCACACGCCGTGCGGGCGCCCGTGACAAGGTGCGCGCCGCGCCCAAATTGCCTTGTCAACGGTAGAAAAATAACATCGACGAGGTGACGAGGAACGAACGACGGGGAGGCACCACACAGCGCGCCACTGACACCACAAGGGGCGGGGGAAATCACCAACAACGTGCATGACCACACGAATGGCACCCTGGACACGTGGCGAACCAGTGAACCGGCTGAATCGGGAGCTGGGCAACTACCGGGAGAAGTACCCGAATCCGCAGTTTTCCGAGACGCCCGGACTGGGAGAGGACGATCCGTCGCCGGCGTGGCTGACAAATGTGCAGCATCTGGCGCCGTTGATTTCTGCGTACGACGAGCGGGTGGCGTATCTGGAGTCGCAGAACCGTGCGTTGCAGGAGGACCTGGCGGAGTTTGGCAAGGAAATGGAGACGGTGGTGCGGGACAACGCAGAGCTGCGTGCGGAGGCACAACGCAGTTTGGAGGTGGCCATCCGACGTGCGGAGCAGCAGGACGTGCCTGCTCTGGGCTACTCGGCAGGTGTGAGTGTGGAGGAGTGGGAAGAGACGAATGAGCGCCTGGAGCTGCTTACGGAGGAGAACGACACGCTGTTGCAGCAACAGACGCTGAACAAGCAGGAAATGGCACGGTTGTTGAGTGAGGTGAGCGAACGGTCGGAGGATTTGGTGCGGATGAATCACGCGTTGCAGGAGGCAGCGACGGCGGCCAACGAGATGGAAGACCGTGCGTTGCATGCAGAGAACGAACTCAAGCACTGTGCGGCTGCGTTGGACAACGCGTATGCGGAAACGGAACGGCTGCGTGAGGAGTTGGCGGCACACAACGAAACGCTGCGTGCGCAGCAGTCGACGATCGACAGCACGAAACGCACGCTGGAGAGTGCCATGACACAGCGTTCCTCCGCCTACCAGGAATTGCAAAGCACCAGCCAGCGTGAGATGTACCTGCAGCAAACGCTGTCGCGCACCCAACGGGAGCTGGAAGACACGAGGGAGTTGTACGCGGGCTGCAAGCGTGCGCTGGAGAGCAAGGCCAACGAGTGTGAGGAGGCCTCACGTGCGCTGGAGGCGCTGCAGGAGAACCTTCGCATGGGCGAACAGAAGCTGGAGGAATTGTACGCGAGCAATGCGGCGACGGTGCGTGCGTGCGAGGAGGCGCAGGTGGAACGGGATCAGGTGATTGCGCGGCGGGAGCACGACCAGCGTGAGATCCAACGGTTGACGGAGCGGCTGCGCAGCCAGGCGGCAGAGAGCAACGAGAGGCAGCGGGTGGAGTTGGACAGCGTGCGTGCGGAAAGCGCCACACAAATCCAGAATCTGGTGAGCAAGATTACCGAGGTGGAGTTGCAGCGTGCGGACGCGGAGAACCAGCGGGAGCGGATGATGCGTGACAAGACGGCAGTGGTGAACGAGTTGGAACGGCTGCGCAAGAGCGGACCGGTGGACATTGCGCGTCTCAACGGCGTGATCGACCAGTTGAACAACAAGGTGCGTGCGTTGGAACGGGAGCGGGACGAGAGCACGCAGGAGGTGGAGACACAGAAGCACGTGTTGCGACGTGCCAAGGCGGCCCACGAAAAGGAGGTTGCGGGTCTCAAGTCCCAGCTGGCGGACGCCACGCGCCGGCAGCGGCGTCTGCAGGACGAGGCGCAGACGGGCAAGCAGACGCGCATGCGCATGGAAGTGCAATTGGAGGAGACGCAGCGGGCGTTGGTGCAGACGCGCAAGGAGCGGGAGACGCTGGAGCGACGTCTGAACGCGCAGTTGGATGGGATGGCGAGGCAGTACGAAGCCGAGGTGCGGGAATTGCAGGACGAGCTGGCGGAGGAGAAGGAGACACACGCACGTGACTCGATGGAGTTGCAGAATCTGTTGGCGGCCCAGTCACGTGTGGGTGCCAAGCTGAAGGAGGAGAGCAAAACGTTTGCGGCGCGGTTTGAGCGGCTGGTGGCGGATGCCAAGGCGGAGGCGGAACGGTTGGGTGACGCCAACGACCAGCTGGCGGCCGAGTTGGCGGCGGCGCACGGAGAGCGTGTGCGTGCCCAGGAGCAGGCGAGTGAGATGCGACAGCAGGCGGAGAGGATGCGGATGGTGGTGCAATCCACGGAACGCAAGGTGCTGGAACTGTCCACCCAGTACAGCTCCGTGGTGTCGCGCGAGGAGGCGGCCAAGGCGGAAAGCAGGACGTTGCAAAACCAGCTGGAGAGGATGAAGCTGGACAGGGAGCGTGCCGAGCGCGAACGCGACCAGCTGCGTGCCAAAGTCAACGAGTTTCAGGCCCAGGTGGGCTCCCTCCAACGCCTCGAACTGTCCCTTCACAAGCAGACCATGAGCATGAAGTCACCCGCAGGTGGCAAGAGCGGCGGCAGTGGTTCCGGTCGTTTGCGAGGCTCCCGCGGCAGCAGCAGCTCCGCCTCCAAAAGCAGCAAGAAGGTGATGGTGGCCGACGATCGAGCACAGCAGTATTATGGGGGAGGCGATGACGGCGGTGCACAGAAGGATTGATGGAAGGATGAATGAAGGAAGAGAGAGAGAGAGAGAGACGCGATCGACGCCAACCTTTTTCATTGCATTTGCCGCCCATCCAATGTCGGAGGAGGAAGTGCTGATCCTGAAGATTGAGGTGCCGTCGATCCGGTTCCACAAGACGCTGCGCTTCAGCACGTCGATGGATGTGACGGAGGCGTGCGAGTACGTTCGGCAATCACTCAAGGCAAACACGGGCAACATCGACATGACGGAGTTCTCGCTGTATCTGCCCGACGGCGAGCAACTGCCGTTTGAAAAGAACATCAGCGAGCTGGGCGTGAAGAACAGGGACACGCTGCTGTTCCGTGCGGAGCCCGTGCCGTTCAAGCTCGTCTTCCAGGACAACAGCTTCACCATGACCCTGGACTACCGCACACCCATTGCCTACCTCACCGAGGAACTCAGCGACGAGACAAGCATGTCCATCAAGGACAACGAGTTTGTGGTGATGAGCATTGTGAACAACGCCCCAGGTGAGTGGCGGGTGCCCAAAAACGAAAAGCCGCTCTCGCGCTCGATGCCTTTTTCCCTCCTCCTCGTGACACAGACCGCGTGGGGGGGGGGGGTTTCTGGCATGCACGCGCGTGGCCTCACGCACATGCACACATGCGCTGACACATTGTCCGGGCCATATGGCTTTGCTCTCACATGCAGTGTTTCTCGACATGGACCGCAGTCTGCACGAGCAGGGCGTCGCGCCCAACTCCAGCCTGATGCTGGTTCCCATGAAGCAGATGCTCTCCACTCACGCGCAGCTCACGGAAAAGAGTGGCACGCTGCTGTTTCTCAAACACAAAAAGACGTTTCGCAAGCGCCAGGTCGTCCTTACACCGTCAGCCCTGTACTATTTCAAAGCCTCTGACAAGGTGAGTGAGCGAAAAAGCAGGCGGAGGCTCGCAACGTCAAATGACCAGCGCCGGAGGACGACTTCCCTTTTGCCGCGCACCACGCCGCACACACATCCGCTGACACAGACAAACCCACACGCACGCATCACGCACATGACCATCTCTGGAACCCGCGCCCCTTTGTTGCACAGGACGTGAGCACAAACGCAGTGCTGTACCTGCGCTGGTACTCGGTGCGGTTGAGCGAGCCAGTGAGCAGCAAACGCAAGTGGTGCTTCACCGTCCACCACAACGTGAGTGTCCCACACAATCACACACCAGAGCCCATCGCTCAACAGAGGCATGGACGAGCGCTGTGATGCACAATTGGCGCTGACATCACACACACACACATACACACGCACACACACACCACTTGCTCTCGCGGCAATTTTCCATTTTTCGTCCAAACAGAACCCTGCGGTGGACGAAGCCGTGGTGTTTTGTGCAGATTCGGAACAGGAGCGTGCGGAGTGGGTGTCTGCCATTGAGGGGGCGTGCGAACACGCAGGCCAGCTGTCGCAAGACACACAGGTGTTTGGGGCGGATTTGCGCTCGCTGCTGCGACGGGAAAACAGGACGGCGTTGGTGCCGAACCTGGTGGAGAAGTGTGTGTTGTACGTGTCTCGCACCCTGGACGCAGAGGGCATCTACAGGCTGTCAGGCAGTGCGTCGGACATCAATTCGTACAAAAAGGTGTTTGACCAGGGCGAGGACCCCAAGTTTCCGGACACCATGGAGCCGCACGTGGCTGCAGGTCTGCTCAAGTTGTATCTGCGCGAGTTGCCCGAGCCGCTGTGCACGTTTGCGCTGTACGAGCCGTTCTGTGCTGCGTTGGGCATTGAGCACAAGCAATCGAAGCTTGCGTACCTGCGGACGCTGGTGCACTCGCTGCCGCTGGAGTACAAGACGACGCTCCTGTACGTGTGCTTCCACATGCTGCGTGTGGCACAGTACGAGGAGGTGAACAAGATGAGCATTCCCAATCTGGCGTCTGTGCTGGCGCCCAATTTGTTGCGAAAGGAGGGCGAGTCGATGTTGCAGCTGCTGTCCAACACGCGCTTCACCAACACCATTGTGCTGATCTTTCTGAACGAGTTTAAGCAGATCTTCCTGCGCGACCACTTTCCGCTGTACGACGTGCGAGCCAAGTACGACTTTGCCACGTCGGGCGACCTGGTGGAGTTGCAGTTCAAGAAGGGCGACGTTTTCCCCGTGTACCAAACCCACGCCAGCGGCTGGTGCATCGGCGCCAACCGAGGCAAGGTGGGCATGTTTCCCATCAATTACGTGGAGGTGCAGGAGGAGACACGCCTTGTGCGCATGCACGTGGTGCTGCTGCAGATGCCCACGCGCACGGACGACGAAGCCGAAGACGATGCTCTGGACGACATCCTGGACAAGTGGAGCATGCTGAGCGACTCTGGCATGGCAGCCATCGAATCGCTGGTGCTGGATTGCTGTGAGGACGGCGAGGAGGTGACCATGACTGTGTTCAACGCCTCTGTCCTCCAACTGATGGGCAATCCGCGCGTGCCAGTGGACAAGATTCTGGCGGCGTTTGCAAAGCAGGGATTGAACGTGCGACGTTACCATTACTACGTGGCACAGGCGACGGCGACCACAGAGACGGAGCTGGACACAGTGGCACGCGTGCTCAAGATGAACAACGACATCTTTGACTACATGCTGGACACCCACAGCATGAAGCTCAAGGTGCGCACGTTGAGTTCCCGCGAGGAATTTCAGGACTACGTGCGCTCCTCGGGTCTCAAAGTGTACCTGTGGGGTCCCGACGGGTCGTTGCAGCCGCCGCCCGACGCGCCTGCCCCGCGCACAGCAAACGAGGCCGGCGAGCAGCTGGACAGTGGCAATGGGGCTGGCGAAAGCCCAGGCGTGGGTGCAAGTGGCGTGGAGGGAGAAGGCGAAGGGGCAGCTTCTGGAGCGGCTGGAGGCGCGGCAGACGGAGGCGAAGGGGAAGGAACGGCGGCTGGGGCAGGCGAGGAGGAGGCTTCGTCCAAGGCCTTGCTGCAGGAGGAACACTATGTGTGGAGGCTGCCACAGGACGACGTGGACATCGATGTGCTCGGATACACACCCAACACGGTGACCAACAACGGGGGCTTCCAGCGGTCGGGCTCGATGGCCAACATGGCGAGCGGTCTGAAGGGCAAGGGCAAGGCTGCACAGGGAGCAAACGACGTGGCGAAACAGGGTGCCAACGCGGAGGGTGTGGATGCAGACACAGCCGACGAAGAGGAGCAAACGGATGATGGTGAGGGTGGTGGTGGGGACGCAGGTGTGTCATCATCATCGTCGTCATCGTCGTCGTCATCTTTGGCATCATCATCATCATCGTCGTCGTCGTCGTCATCCACGTCACGGGCAAAGAAACCGCCTCGCACAAACAGGGCGTTTGTACAGAATTCGTCGTTTACGCGCAGCTCGATGGTGCGGTTCACCAAACGGTTGTCGCGTGCCGAGATTGCACAGGGATTGGCGGCGTTGGAGGGAGAGGAACAGCAAGAAGCAGAGGCGGAGGCCATTGGGGAGGAGGAGAAGCAAGTGGAGGAAGTGGAGACGGACGAGAAGCAGGCAGAAGGCTCAACCGCCACCGGGGGAGAGGGGGCAGCAGCAACAACAGTGGATGATGATGAAGAAGAGGATGAGCACGAGGAAGAGGAGGACGAAGAAGAGGAGGTCGAGGTTGAAGGAGATGCAGAAGGGGCAGAAGAGGAGGCAGACGGAGAAATGAGTATGGTGGTGCCTGTGATGAAACTGCCAATCGACGAGAGGCGCGAGAGGACAGACTCGATGAGCACGAATCCGACCAACGAGTCGTCGGGAGTGTCGACAGAGACATCGGAGGAGGACGAGGATGAGGAGGACGGGGAGGCCAAGGAGGGCACAGGAGAGCGTGAACTGAAGGAATTTGGCGACGAAGGGGCGTCTGCGGCAGCGTTGCAAGCGTACCTAAAGACAACGTCGCTTGGGGAAGGGATGCAAATGAGTAAGGAAGAGGCTGCCAAGCGCAGGCGATCGCACACGTTCAACCCGCAGGATTTGGCAAACGCAGGATTGGGTGGAGGGATGCCAGGGGCAAACAAGATGGAACCTGAGGCAACAGGTGAGACGGGGGCCAACAGTGCCGAGAGCCCGACGATGAGTCCGTTGATGGCATCGGCAGCAAATGGGAATGCGTCGCCGTCACGAGTGCGCTCGTTGACGACAAGCAGCGCAGGGAAGCGTACTCTGAGTGGGGACTTGCCGTTTAGGAGTGCGTCGCCGTTGAGAATGGTGACGGACACGGAGATGACACCAGGAGAGGCATCGAACTACCAATTTGTGGCAGTTGTGATGCATGACATTGCACGACGCGCACGAGCAGCTGCAAACGGAGGCAAGCAGGGCAATGACAGCAGCAGCAGCAGCAGCAGCAGCAAGAAGAGCAGGAGTACAGACGATGACGAGACACAGCTGCACTCGGAAGATCCCGGGATGTTGGCGATGCTGACCGAGGTGCAACGGGAGCTGGACAATCTGCAAGCACAGTACGAGAATCGGATCCAGGCGTTGGAAGACCAAATCAACGGCGAACGATCATTCCTCTCGCGGGGCAAGAGGGAGGAGAAGTGCGGTACGGATGGGGAGGAGGAGGAGGAGGAGGAGGCAGCAGCGAGGCAATTGCCAGCCATGTGGTTTACTGCGGTGGCCGACGAACTGGATGATCTGGAGGAACTGAGTGAGGAGCGTGAAGATGTGCTTGCTCGCATTGCAGATTTTGAGGACGGGGAGCAGGAGGCAGGCAGCTGTGGCGAGGTGATGCAGGTGATCAGTGAGTATCGCAGCAAGGGGTTGGCGTTGATGGCAGCCAAGGAAGATGTGAAGGGCGAGGGGGAGGAGGATGGAGATGAAGAGGAAGAGGAGGCAGATGGAAGTCAAGAGACGCCTGTGGAGGAGGCCGAGGCGAATGATGATGAGGACCAGGAGGTGGAGGGGGTGGAAGACGGGGGAAAGGCAGCAGATGACGCTGATGGAGATTCAAGCTGGGGCTAATGCTGCCACTGGTGGCGCCTTTCTGGCTGACGATGACGACAGCAGCGATGAGGAGGGTTGAGAAAAGGGAGCGCGGGTTGTCAACAAACAAAACAATTCACACGAACAAGCACATGCGCGGTCAGCTTTCGTTTGTGTTGTGTGCCGTGGCTGTAGTGGCATTGGTGTGCGCAGGTGTTGCGGAGGGTAGGAGAGGGAGGATGGGAGGGCTGGAGGCCGAGGGTGGAGTGTCTCCGCGTGTACAGGAGGGTCTGGAGGAGCTGTTGCGGCTCAAGACACTCTGGCGCCTGCGGACGATCCTGACTATTGGAAGGATGTGGAGGCATTGATGGAGGAGGCGGTGAAGCAGGGAGTGTCCCCGGGTCTTGTGGCCGTGGTGGGCAAAAAGGGGCTGGGACCCGTGTTTTCCTACGCGGCAGGACACTACACGTACGGTGCGGTGCCACCGTACAACAAGGAGAACCCAGCCATGACAGAGGAGACACTGTTTGACCTTGCGTCGCTGTCGAAAATCCTGGCGACGACCACGGTGACGGCCAAGTTGTACCAAGAGGGTTTGCTTGCGCTGGACACACGTGTGACAGAGGTGCTCGGGGCCCAGTTTGGCCAGTATGGCAAACAAGACATCACTGTGTTGAATCTGCTGTTGCACAACGCCGGCTACCCGCCCGACCCCACACCAGAGTACTGGTCGCCGCAGTTTGGGTGTCCCAACACGAACACGACCCACCCGGCCATGGACAACTCGTGCCGAGATCGCATCTACAACGCCCTGTTTACGCAGACGCTGGAGAACCCCGTGGGAAGCACGTATGTGTACTCGGACCTGTCCATGATGACAATGGCGTACATTTGCGGCACCGTGATTCGCAGCCACGGCTTGGTGCACGCCAGCGACCTGCTGGAGGGATGTGCAGGCGGTGGTCCCTCGGACGTGCTGTGCTACTTTGAAGCGTACCTGCGTGTGCATCTGTACAATGGATTTGCAAGCACGGGCTACCTTCCGCCGCTCAGCGATGCGGACCTGTGTGCACCGACGGAAAACGACACATCGTACCAGAACAAGCAAATCCAGGGACAGGTGAGCGATGGCAACGCATACGCGTCGGGAGGCATCCAGGGTCATGCGGGTCTGTTTTCCAACGCCAAGGAGGCGCACGCCATTGTATCCACCGTGTGGACGGCATGGTACGACACAAACCTGCTGCTCAACGCCACCACAGTGGATCTGTTCCGCAAACAGTACGACAACTCGTCGTCGCGTGCGCTGGGCTGGAACACAAACGCAAACCAGTTTGACCAGGGTTGGAACCATTCGTGTGGCTCCCTCTCGCCACGCACATACATGCACCTGGGCTACACGGGCACCCAGATCTGTGTCGATCCCGACCGTGAGGCGTACACCCTGCTGTTCACAAACCGCGTGTATCCCACGGCGGACAACATCAAGATTCGAGCATTCCGCCAGCAGTTTAACGATCTCTGCCAGAAGAAGATTGACGCGTTCCCGCCGCACGGGGACGTGGAAGAGATGTCTCGCAGTCGCCATGGCCAAGGAGGATGAGTGGGGATCTTCATTCGCCTCTCACGCCCGATTCGAATACACTTGGAATGCTTCCTCCTCCTGCTCCTCCTCGTCTTCGTCCAGCTCCTGGAATTGCTCGAGCTGGTCCTCGCCCATGCCGCGCTGTACCTCACGGGAGTGACGGGGAGTGATGCGGAACCAGCCGCGGCGGCGAAGGAAAACAACGCCTGCGACGAGGGCAAGGCCTGCACCGCCGATGCCAAAGCCAATCTCCATGTCTTGGATGGCCTTGGCCTGTGCCTGTCGCTTGGCCTCTGTGGCAGCGTCGTCGTTGGCGGCAGAGGAGGCCGGAGAGGTCGGGCTGGGCGTGGGACTGTTGTCAGGATTCTTTGGGTCGACAGTGTAGCAATTGAAGAGCGGGAGGCCTGTGCACTGTGTGACGACGTCTGCGCACACAGCCTTGTAGCGCAGACACTGGGAGAGGCACATGGGCAGATCCTGGCCGTTCTGGCACTTGGGAATGGAGCGGCCGCAATGAAGGCCTCAAACTCGGCGGAGGAGCAGCCACTGGCTGTCTTTGCGGCGCCGACGGTGGCGTCGATGGCCTGTGCCTGGAGAGGGTTGATGGTCGTTGAGTACCCGAGCATGGTGCAGGTCTGCAGGTTTGTGGGCAGCGCACGACATTGGGGTGTGGGGGTGGGCGGCAGAGGGCCAAGCGAGGGAGAGGGCAGTGGGAAAGGAGTGGGCGCAGGAAGAGAGGGAAGATGGTCGAAACAGGAGGGTGGGTTTGCCAGCTGCGCGGAGATCAGCGTGCACGGGTTGAGAAAGGATGGGATGCCACAGTACGACGCAGTGCTTGCACACAAAGTCTGGCAGGGGCGCACGAGGGTGCCATTGGTGGTGGTGTTGCACAGCGGGAAGAATGCGGCACAGGCGAGGAACTTGAAGGTGGTGCGACACTGTTGCGGGGCGTTGCTGGGCAACACAGCCGTCAGGCCATTGTATGTGGTCTGAGCCTGGGAATCGAGGGTGGCTGCGTCCAACTGAGGCACCACGGTGTAGTTGACCATGTCACAAAACGTGGGCTGGACCAATCGGCACACGGGGGCGGGCTGCGTCACCGTGGCGCACGTTTGGCCAGCATCGGCAAACAAATGGGAGGGAAGAGGACAGGATGAGCCCTGAGTGGGCCCCAGACAGCGTTGGTTGGCACTGATGCAGCTGGAAGTGCATGGAGGGGTGCCACCCTGGCCCGGAGTGGAACAGGGCTGCAAATGGGCCCAGCAGAGCACGTTCTTGAGCTGGGTGCGTCCCTCTTCGTCCATGCAAGCACCGGACACAATGGAGTTGTAGAGGGATTGGGCGCGAGAGTCGCTGAGGGCCACGTTGACTGTGGAGGAGACGTTGTGTGTGATGTGTGTGCAGAAGGAGGCACCTTGGGGTGCCTTGCAGCCACTGGGTTTGTCCAGAGTGGCATTGAAACAGTTTGCATCGCCCCATGCCGTGGGTGTGCTGCAGGACAGGTCGTTGAGCTGGCAGTCACGTGTGTAGCTGCGGCACTGGGCTCGGCAGACTTGGCGCGTGGTGTTTGTGGCTGGGTCGCATTTGGGGAACCCTGTGAGGGGGGTGGGGTGGATGGGAAAACGAGACAGATGGGATGTGGGATGGGGTTAGAGGCACGGTGGGTGACATGGAGGGTGGGTTGGGTGCAGCAAAAAGGGGTGGTGGGAAGGAAAGGGTGCCACGCACATTTTGCGCAAATGATGTGTGTGGGGTCAAGGTTGTTGCAACTGTGGGTGTTGTACTCGTGCAGGGCGTGTGCTTGGGCCTCGGTGACGTTGAGAGAGTCTGCCAAGGGATAGTCGACCTGTGCAGCGCAGAAGCCCGTGAAATTGGCGGAAACGCACGCCAACGCATGGCCAGGCTGTGCAAAGAGTGCCACGACAACCAGCACCAGGGCAAGCACAGATGGAAGTGCGTTTCTGCTGAGGTGCATGGACAGCGCAGGAATGTGTTGGGTGTGGGGTCGCCCTGGCTGCGCTCGCTCGCCCAAGCACATGTTTGCAAGGGCGTCCACACGCGTTGTGCCGTGTTTGGAGTGTCGCGAGGAGCACAGTCGTCCAGAGGGAAGGATACACATGGACTTTTGGGGCAATCGGTTGTGTGACAAGCACCTGCGGCCGAACTGCAGGGGCTGCGGCACGTTTGTGTCACCTGCGCTGCACAACTTCCACGGCAGCTGGATGCAGAGGGGAGAGAGGGCATTCACTGTGAAGCAACAATTGTGTGGGGAGTGTGTACGTACACGTGTGACGACACAGCACCAGCTGGACGACATCACGCACATGGTGTTGCGAACCATGCGACAGCGTTTTGGTCTGCAGTTCACAAAGAAACCACGCATGCTGGTAAACTTGGTACAGGAACGGGAGCTGGCACACACACGTGCAGGCATGGTGTGTACGGGAGTCACAAAGGTGCACCATCGCAAGGACGGCACGTTCTCCGTCCGGCTGCTGGAGATTCTCAGCCACCAAACGTTCATTTCCACCGTGTGGGTGGTGGCACACGAGCTGTGTCACGCATGGGTGTATTTGGAACGTGGGGTGGAGTTGCCGCACGACGTCAACGAAGGGCTGGCGGAACTGTGGGGTCTGGCGATGATCCACGCTTTGCCACGTGAAACACTGCATCGACATGCCAAACAAATGGTTTATGAAGAGTGCATGCAGCGCTTTGGATCTGGTGATTACCCAAAGTACCTTCTTGCGCGCTTGCAAGAGGTGGCGATGGGAATGAGCGTGGAGAGGATCATCGCCACAGCTCTGGCCGCCAAACACGCACGACACAAGCAAGAAGTGTCCGACGGACAAACGCAGGGGTTGTTTGTTAGCAAAGGATCGCCACAGGCTGGGGTTGAACAGCTTGTGGAGCGGGGAACACAGACGTTTGGGGCGAAAACGCGTTGATTGATTGATTGGGACTGGAACCATGGGGACGTGTCCTCTCTGCTGTCAATGCAATGCAAATGGGCTCATCATCGCCTCATGTCACCCGGCATGTGTTTCCTTTGTCATGCTTTCATGCTTTCATGCTGTGGTTGTGGAAGCCGTTCAAAGCAGGTTGGCAACGGCGTCGCGCTCCTGGAGCAGTTCCTTGTAGGTCTTTTCCATCCTCTCCTCGGAGAAGGAGTTGATGTCCAGACCCTGCACGATCTCGACCTTGCCGTCGGCGCACTTGACCGGGTAGGAGTAGAACACACCCTCGTCGATGCCGTAGCTGCCGTCGGACGGGATGGCCATGCTGGTGACGCGTCCCTTGGTGCCCAGGGCCCAGTCACGAAGGCTGTCGATGGCCGATCCACCGGCCGAGGCAGCCGAAGAGGCGCCGCGAGCATCAATGATCTCGGCACCACGCTTCTGCACACGCGGGATGTACTCGTTGACATACCACTCGTTCTCCACGAGGTCCAGGGCAGCCTTGCCGTTGACGGTGGCGTGGTGCAGATCCGGGTACTGGGTGGCGCTGTGGTTGCCCCAGATGATGACGTTCTCCACGTCGGTGTTGAGGGCACCAGTCTTTTCGGCCAGCAGAGCCACGGCGCGGTTCTCATCCAGGCGGGTCATGGCAGAGATGTTCTCCGTGGGGATCTGGTCCGCGGCGTTGGCCAGGATCAGCGCGTTGGTGTTGGCCGGGTTGCCCACAACCAGAGCCTTGGCTGTCTTCTTGGCCTTGTTGAAGGCCTTGCCCTGGGCGGTGAAGATGCCACCGTTGTCACGCAGCAGATCACCACGCTCCATACCTGGTCAGGGACGGGGGAGGGGAGTGGGTGAGTGGGGGTGGTGCCAATGGGAATGGTGGCAAAATGCAGGGCAGGCGTCAAGTTGTGGTATGGGTAGGCCGTCAGAGAGAAGATTTGCAGTTCGTCTCGCTCACGGGCACATTGACAACACATTAAAACGTTGCTGTGCCTCGGATAAGCGTCATTGAACATATGTATCACATCACCCGGTGTGTGTGTGTGGGGGGGGGGGGGGGGGGGGGGGGACGGAGAATGAAACATACCGGGGCCACGAGGCTTGGCGCCGACAAAAAGAGCATAGTCGACGTCGTCAAAGGCCTCCTCGGCGCTGTCGGTGCCGACGATGCCATGAAGGAGCGGGAAGGCGCAGTCCTGCAGCTCCATGGTGACACCCTTCAGGGCCTTCATGGCCGGGGTCAGCTCGAGGCAGTGGAGGATGACCGGCTGGTCCTTGCCCAGCATGTCGCCGCTGGCAATGCGGAACAGCAGGGCGTAGCCAATGGCACCGGCGGCACCAGTCACGGCCACCTTGACGGGCTCCTTCTGCTGGCTCTCCGACTCGTAAGGGATGTCTGCGTGGCAAGCCGGGGTGTGTGCGGGGCGGCGGGGGGGGCGGGGTTAGGGTTGCCCGGATTTCGAAGGGGCGCGCGGGAGGGGAAACGGCCTCGTCAAGGCGGCGTGTGCAGACGTGCACAGGCGCAGCATGCTTGGTGGCCATGGGAACGAGGGAGTGGCACACGTATGCACGCCCACAGAAAGCACATACACAGGCCGGAGTTGTCCTGTGGGCAAGACGGGCAGGTGAGTGGGTCAGCGTATGAACGGCGGTGGAGAAACTTCCGTCGCGACGAACAAAAACTGCGCGCAGGGGTTGCAGGGGTTGCTTACAGTGGCATAGGCACGCGAGGCCACAGGGGCGCTCACGGCAGAGGCAGAGACACGGGAAGAGACGGTCTTGAGGTTGCGAGTGAACATGTGTTGACGAATTCAGGTGGATGCAACGGTGCGCGGGGGGGGGTTTTGCGGCAGCCAATGCACCCCATGTGGACACGGACACCCAAGAAACACGGTGTGGTGGCCCTTTGGCGCATGTCGGGTGTACGTGAGGGTGCACACGGCAGCCTGGCATGCACACGAAGGGCAAACGTGACCGGGCAAGCGTTTGGCAGGTCACTGGGAGGCATGCATGCGCGTACGGTGCACATGGATCCTTGGCAGAGGGTGTCACGGGGTTGGATGGGCACGAGGGAAGGTTGCAGGTCGCAGACAGTGTGTGGTGAGGGTGCACGAGGCGAGAGTGGGCTTGTTGGACTTTCACTCGGGGCTGCTGCAGACGCACATACCACGGGAAAGGCACAGTTACACACGTTGGGACGACACCAGGCACATGGAAAACGGATGAGCGGACATGGGGCGGAACGTATGGCGGGCCGGCCATTCACGGGCGTGTCCCGACACGGCGGAAGCCAAACGAGTTCCGCTTCCGGAGGTGCGCCGCTGTGGGCAGCGAAACAGATCATGAGCAGCAGTTCCATGGACGTCGAGCCAAGCACACCTGTAAAGGCAGGGTGGCAAGGTGAGTGTGTGGGAAGTGGAAGGGACATGGAACCCCGTGAGGTGGGGGGGGGGAGTGTTTGGAAGGAAGAGAGCATGCCTGGGGATGAACCCCCCCAGGGTTCAGTCGATGCTGAGCACACACTGACGATGCTGGACACACATGCACCGCTGCAGAGCTGGACGACAGTGGCAACGAAGAGGATCATGGGTACGATTATGACCTGATCGTGGTGGGCGGCGGTTCCGGAGGCATTTCGTGTGCCAAGGCGGCGGCCGACCTGGGCGCCAAGGTGGCGCTCTTTGACTACGTGGATCCGAGCCCAC
Source organism: Mantamonas sphyraenae (assembly GCA_026936335.1). Taxonomy (NCBI): domain Eukaryota; family Mantamonadidae; genus Mantamonas; species Mantamonas sphyraenae. The sequence continues at coordinate 130,985 of JAPMXV010000023.1, forward strand.
ACGGCACCAAGTGGGGCCTGGGAGGTAGGTGTGCCATGCAGTGAAGCGGATGTCACATCGACAGGTCGATGGTGGCGAGGGTGAATGGATGGAGGGGTGTCCGGAAGGAAAAAGGGAGCATTTGTGTCGGGAGGGGTCCGACTCTGACGCCCCTGTTTTTTGACCAGGCGCACTGACACGGAGAGACACAAACGGGACACGGGACACACAGGCACGTGCGTCAATGTGGGTTGCATCCCGAAGAAGCTGATGCATACGAGTGCGCTTCTGCGGCAGGCGGTGGAAGATGCAGCGTCGTACGGCTGGGAAGTGCCGGAACACCCGTCCTTCTCGTGGGAGACACTGCGACAGAACGTGGCAGACCACATCGGCTCGTTGAACTTTGGATACCGCATCCAGTTGGCGGACCACGAGGTGGAGTACATGAACATGTATGCACGGTTCGTGGACGAGCACACGGTGGAGGGCGTCAAGTACAACAAGAAAGGAGTGGAAAAGAAGCGGCAGCAATTCACGGCGAGGCGCTTTGTCATCGCTGTGGGTGGCCGTCCCACACAGGGAGACTTTCCGGGCGCTGAGCATTGCATCACGTCGGACGACCTCTTTTCGCTGGAGCAGGAGCCTGGAAAGACGCTGTGTGTGGGTGCCTCGTACGTGTCACTGGAGTGTGCGGGCTTCCTGAACGGCGTGGGCTACGACACCACCGTGCTGATCCGCAGCATCCCTCTGCGTGGCTTTGACCAGCAGATGGCCAAGCTGATTTGCAGTGCCATGGCAGAAGAGGGGGTGAACTTCATCCAGCCGGGCACCATCAAGGAGGTGAACAAGGACGACGACGGACGCCTGCACGTGACCATGTGGGACAGTGCACGCCAGGAGGAAATTACGGATGTGTTTGACACGGTGATGCTTGCGATTGGACGCACAGCCACGACCAAGGCGCTGGCGTTGGAGAACCTGGGGCTGGAGACGGTGCGTGGTGACAAGCTGCAGTGTGTGAACGAACAGACGCAGGTGGCACACGTGTACGCGGTGGGCGATGTGGTGGTCAACGCCCCCGAGCTCACGCCTGTGGCGATCCAGGCCGGCAAGCTGCTTGCGAAGCGGCTGTACGGCAAGTCGTCGAAGCTGATGAACTACACAAACGTGCCCACGGCTGTGTTTACGCCCGTGGAGTACGGCGCGTGTGGCATGTCCGAGGAGGAGGCCATCAGCAAGTACGGCAGCGATCGGGTGGAGGTGTACCACCAATTCTTCAAGCCGCTGGAACAGACGCTGCCGCACCGTGGCGACAACCAGAACTATGTGAAGCTGATCACAGACCTGGAGGATGACGAACGCATCCTGGGTGTGCACATCCTGTCACCCAACGCAGGGGAAGTGGTGCAGGCGTACGGTCTGCTGCTCAGCAAGTCCTGCGTCAAGGAAGACCTCGACGATCTGGTGGGCATCCATCCCACCATTGCCGAAGAGTTTACCACCCTGCGCATCACCAAGCGCAGCGGCGAATCTCCGGAAAAGACGGGCTGCTGAGGATAAGCTGCTCGAGGTGCGTAGCGAGCGCCTGCGTGCGCGTCTGTAAACCAGGCGACGTGCGTATGGTGGCTCCCCCTCGAGCAGGGTAATCCTGACTCTGATGATGTGTGTCTGGTGCACATTGTGTGTGTGCACGAAACAGGCAGCAGCAAAACACAGCAACACCCCTTTCCTCAACCCCAACCCCACACCCCCCCCGCAACCTTTCCATCCCATGAATCCATGGGGCGGCAGCGAGGGGGTGTGGTGGGCGAGGGGAAAGCGATCGTTCCACCGTGCTTCGCATGACGCATGCTATTCCTGGGAAACGGCCGAATGTTATGGTCGCAGGACATGCTGACGGAGAGTGGACGGAGTTGCGTTGGCCAGGTTTTGCATAGTGAACAATGGACAATGGCAATGGTGTACAGAAACCGAGTTGGGACTTGTCTTGGTGACCGCGACTGGGATTTGCCCTTGCCACTGCTGCCCTGGCTGTCGTCCACTGCCAGATTGAGCTCCATTGCGTGTGTGTGTTTGGTGTTGGGATGGGTTCAAAGGAGGGTGGGGGGGGGTGACGCAGGTGCTTGTTGGTCTGGGTGTGGCATCGCTGGCTCCGACCGACCCATCCCAAACACAAAACCACAGAGAAAGTAAGTTGCAGGCGCACGTATCGGTGCAATGGGAGGACAATGGACCTGTGCGCACCATGGGCATGCACATGACGGAGCTGGTATCCGTTTGCATGTGTGTGTGCGTGTGTGCAGTGCCGACTCGTGTGTACAGGCGGTCAGTCCGTTCTGGGAAAGAGGGCGGCTGGGTCGAAAATGCCCGCCGCAAGGGACACCGGAAGAGAACACTGACACGGAAAGCAATGTGTGTGTGTGTGCGTGTGTGTGTGTGTGTGTTCAGTGTCCAAGATCTCGTCTGAAGTGCTGCGAAGCTCGATCCGTGAGGTGCTGAACCCGGAGAAGAAGCGCAACTTGTGAGTTTTTTGCATGCGATGCGAGTCGACTTTTGCAAGTGGCTGTGCTTTTGAGGGGCACACACAGAGAGAAATGGAAAGTGCAATGGGACACAAGGGATGAGACATGCTGACAAACGCGTGGATGGACACGACACATTGCAGCCTGGAGTCTGTTGAGCTGCAGGTTGGCCTGAAGAACTACGACATTGCGCGCGACAAGCGTTTCTCGGGCAAGGTGTCTGTGCCGCACCAGCCGCGCCCGCGCCCCAAGGTTCTGATCTTTGGTGACGTCAAGGCTTGCGACGCTGCCAAGGCTCTGGGCTACGACACGATGAACGCCGACGAGGTGAAGGGTGTGTTCAAGCAGAAGAAGCCGATCAAGAAGATTGTGCGCAAGTACGATTACTTCCTGGCGTCGAGCACGATGATCCGTAACGTGTCGAAGAGCATGGGATCGTACCTGACCAAGGCAGGCAAGTTCCCCACTGTGCTGGGCAACAACGACGACCTGGAGGAGAAGATCGCCGAGGTGAGCGCTCAGGTGCAGTTCAAGCTGAAGAAGCTGTGTCTGGGAGTGTGCATTGGCCACCTGAACATGACGGAGGACCAGCTTGTGCGCAACATCGTCAAGGCTGTGAACTTCCTTGTGTCTCTGCTGAAGAAGCAGTGGCAGAACGTGGGTTCGCTGTACATCAAGAGCACGATGGGCCCCAGCTTCCAGATCTACTAAGGAGATGGTGGAACGGCGGGAGGCTTGTTGTGCCACGGAGCTTGGTGTGCACTGCGTCGTAGTGCCCTTGTGTTTGACCCAAGGGAAGACGGAGCGCTGCTGGAAGGCGGCGAGGCTGTCGCAAGGGCGCAGTGATTTCTCGATATCAACTCGTGTCAACTCGTTATTCAGGCGTTGTGGAGGAGAGGCAATGAGTGCGTGTGTGGGTGTGGGCAATTGATTTCCATGAGTGTGGAGTGTGTACTCCTGCAAGGAGACCCGAGAGGCAGGAGGAGCACAACACACACCCCCGGTTCAGAAGAAAATGGAAGCCACAGCGAGCACGTGCGCAAAACAGGCCAAACCAACGTAGGAGATAGGGTGACTGGTCTTGCACATGGATGTGTTGCATGAGAACGCAGTGCGGTACGAGCTCAATGAGATGATGGTGGAGGCGTTGCGTGGTGGGGATCTCGACTCGGCGTGCGCAAAGGCCAATGCGGTCGGATTGGACCGGTTGGAAGTTGGCCACTCGGAGTGTGTGGCTTTGGGATCTGTGTTGACGTCGCATCGGCTGAGGGTGAACTGCATTCACGTGGAAGTGGACGATTCGCAGTTGTCTGATGCTGCGCAGGTGTTCAACGAGCTCGTTGCGGGGATTGCGGCCAACCCATCCGTGCTGACGCTTCGAGTGAGTGCCTATTCTCTGTCCAGTGTGCACGAGGGATGGAACGCATTGCTGGAGGGATGGAAAGCGGGAACGTGCCACCTGCGGGAACTTGTGTTGGGTGGTGTGCTTGACATCGACCAGTGGAGGGCGATAGCGGAGGGCCTGAGTGAGGGCACGCACACGTTGCAGAGACTGAGTGCGTCTGACTTGTGGATGGGCAGAACAAACGCAGAGAGGTTTGGCAGACTCCTGGCAGCAAACACGAGATTGCGACACCTCGACCTCACCGCGACGGGGTTGGATGACGTCGGTGTGGCAGCTCTGGGCAAAGGCCTGGCACAGAACAACACACTGCAGTCGTTGATGCTTTCACACAGTCGATTCCAAAGCGAAGGGCTGTTGGCGCTGGCAGAAGGGGTGCGCGAAAACACATCGCTGCGCCTGCTGGACATCCACTTGGGCAAGTTTGAGAGTTTGGATGAGTTTGTGAATATGTGTGCAGAGAAGCACACGTTGCAGGTGACGGTGGGACAGTTCTCAGGGCCGGTGTGGCGTCGTCCCTTTGTCCCGCTGCCTCGTTTGCTGAGCATTGTCGAGAGCACACCGGTGAACGCGATGAGTTTGCCCCTGAAGAATCTGGAGATGTCACAGATGGAACGGCAGATTGCAGTTTTTGACGTGTGTTCGCGTGACGCCGACGATTTGCTGGAGATCTTGCTGGACGACGGCGTTTCCCCCGACACGCTTGTGAACCAAGGACTGGTCCCGGGTCACAGCACATGGTTCATGGTCACAGCGTTGGCACAAGCTGTGTGTGACGGACATGTGGCGGTGGCACGTCTCATGGTCGAACGAGGCGCATCTGTTCATCTGGGCAACCCCTCTGCGATGGAGTATTTGGAACGCATTGTGTGGAAGATTGGACGAGACGATGCGTGGCAAACCTGGCATTTCATGCATGGTGACCACGTGGACGAGGCCATGGAGACGGCGTTGGCGATGAACATGGAAGAGCGTGCGGTGATGTTTGAGGCGGGCGGCATGGAGGATTACGTGCCCGAGGCACTGTGGAGCACACTCCCGGATGAGGTGATGGAACGGGTGGTCGATTGGATGGCCAAACAGGAACACCCGTTGGCGCAATGGCTGCAATGATGCGCCTCCTACGCCAGCAACACCATCAAAAATGTCGCAGTCTGTGAAAGGTAGGCACATGGGAAGAGAATACATTAAGAAGGAAAGAGAGGGATGGAGATGAAATACACATGCACATCTTGTTGCGGGCGTGTGCGTGTGTGTAGGAAGCACGGGGGAGGGGACTGACGCCCGGGCTGATCAAAATCTCTCTGGAACCCAGTGCCCCGCAACTTTGTCCTGCTTGAGGAGCTGGACGAGGGAACCAAGAGCTCGGGCGAGTTCTCCTACGGTCTGGACGACCAGGACGACACCAAGTTGTACAACTGGAACGGTTCGATCATCGGCCCTAGCAACGTGAGTGGGCGAAGGAGGCGGAGAAAGCGGGAGGGAAATTCGCCCAGGAAATCGGCGCAGTTCCGAGGGCGCCGCAGACGGAGCACTGACCCGCAGACACACACACAGACGGCGTTTGACAACCGTATCTACACACTGAACATCTTTTGCTCGGACAACTACCCGGAGGAGCCGCCCACGGTGACGTTTGTGACCAAGGTGAACATGAACTGCGTCAACTCGGACGGCAGCATCAACACCAAGAAGTTCAAGCTGCTGGGCAACGACTGGACCGGTGACAAGCGCATGTTTGACGTGCTCAAGGGTCTTCGCGACGAGATGGCCTCTTCCAGCAACCGCAACCTGAGCCAACCTGACGAGTTTGAGACCTACTGATGAAAGTGACGATTTTGGCATCCATATGCATCCACTCCATTTGCTGGTTCATCGAGCCCACCCTCATCGCTTGCCACCGTGGTGCTTGCGCTTGCTGTGGTGCTTCTTCTTGTCCACCGTGCTGTCGTGGAAGATGCTCTCCTTCTTGGCCTGGACCACCTCGTCGTCCGTCAGGTCTTTCCTCTTGGCCGAGCTGCCCGACTTGGAGCTGGAGCTTGTGCTGCTTGCGCCTGCGCTGCTGCTGCTGTTGGAGCTGCTGTTGGAGCTGGAGCTGATCTTTGTGCTTCCCGCCTCCTCGTCGTCTTCACCACTCTGTGTGGTCGACACAATCATCTTGCCCTTGCCCTTGCCGCTCTTGTCGGCAACGAGGGAGTGTGTGAACACAGCCTTGTCGCCCGTGCCCACGGCGCTGATGACGCCGATGCCTCGCGTGCGACCCTCGCAAAACACAATCTTCTCGCCGACCTTGAGGAACTCGGGACGGTTGGTGAAGCGGAACTTGACACGTGTCTTGTCACCCGTGCGCAGGTACTCCTTGTCCATGCCCACAATGGAGGCAGCCTGGCGTACTGTGGCGCTGTGCACGACGGGCTGGTAGTTCAGGCGGATGGTGGTACTGTGGTGGAGAATGAGCACATCCGCCTCAAAGTCCATCGCACTCTGGATCTCCTCGTGGCCTACACCCAGCATGACCATACCGCGGCGGATGCTACTGCGCTTGATGCGCTTCAGCGCAAAGCAGCACGACTGCCCCGCCGTCACCTGCTTCACCGCCATGCGCTGGTAATGGATGCTCTTGACGCTGGCCTTGACAAACTCGCCCGTGCCCGTGGGTCCCAACCACAGCGTGTCGTTGCTCTTCACCACACCCTGTGTCAGGATGCCCGACACCACCGTGCCCACACCGGTCACGTAAAAGTCGTCCGTGATGTAAAACTCGGCGGGCTTCTTGGCACGAGCGTCCCACTCGCGCCGTGCAGGCACGAGGTTGAGGAAGGAACGGACCAGGTCCAGGTTCTCACCCGTGACGTTGGACACCAGAAAGATGGGCACCACGCGGTTGTTGCAAATCTCCTTGGCGTACTTGATGACATCATCCTCGTTCTTGACAATCACGGGCATCTTCTTGTCCGCTCCGGGCGACTTGAGGATGCGCACCAGCGTCTTGAGGTTGTCCTTGAACACGTGCTTGGGACAGATGTCAATCTTGGTCACCACGCACATCACCGGAATCTTCATCGCCAGCGCAATGCCCAGGTGCTCCTTTGTCATGCGCGTGATCCCATTGTTGGCTGCCATCATCAGCATGCAATAGTCCGGGATGTGGCCCGTCAGACCAGAGATGGTCGTCTTCAGATAGCGCTTGTGACCTGCCAGATCGATGAACGACAGCACCTTTGCACTGTTGGCCACAATCTCGCTCCACGAGTAGTTGTGCAGCTGCGAGTAGTTGGTGACCTCGCCCTGGTTGTCAAACCCCAGGATTTGGTGGCTGATGGAACTCGTGCGGCCAGTCTCAATCTCGTGCGGGTGGTTAAACACCTGCGAGCGCGCCAGACCACGGCCGTTGTCCAGCTTGCCGCCCACAAGCACACCAATCAGTGTGCTCTTGCCACTGTCGACGTTACCTGCCACGGCAATGCGCAGATCCACACACGACTCGCCTGCAGCCGGGATGCGACGCACCAGACACACGGCACTCTGGCCAGAATCGCCCTCACGACGCTTGACCACCTGCACGCCGGCACCCAGCTCAGCAGCCATGGCACGCAGCGTCTCCAGGCTGGACTCCAACTCGTCTGCATCCAGGCCCTTCACGTGGCCGTCATCCTCCACGCCAATCTCGTAAATGGCCTCGCCCGATCCTTCCGCCAGTCGGAAGTTCATCTGCGTCACCAGACGCTCGAATCGAGCCTTGGAAGGCTTCAGGAACAGTTTGTACTCGGTGTTGCCCTCGTCGTCCTCTGCGCCCAGCTCGCTCACGTCATCCATCATGATGGAGTCTGTACGGAGTTGATGGGTTGGCCAGTGCGTTTCCGCAGAGGTAGCCCAACGCGGAGAGTGTGAAGGGTGTCAGGAGGTGCGGTGCAGGAGGAAAAGGCAGGAGGAAAGGCCCGGATTTTGAGAGGGAAGTTTCAGTTCTGTACGGGCTCCTGGGCGCCACAATGGCCTCAATGGCACTTGGTGTGCAACATACCTGGGATTTCAATCTCCACGTCATCGTCTGCCTCGTCGCCCGCGGCAAACTGGTCATCTTCGTCGTCGGAGGCGCGCTGCTCCTGCTGCTTGCTCTGGAACCTGCTGCTGCTGCTGCTGCTGCTGCTCTGGCTCTCGCTGCTGCTGCTGCTGCTGCTTGTTCCGGCCGAGCTCATGATCGTTGTTGTCTCATCCTCCACCTGCTTGCCCTGCTTGGTGTTTGTGGAGCTGTTGTTGTCCTCGTTGCTGGTGGTTGTGTGCACGGTTGTGCTGCTGTTGTCGCTGTTGTTCAGCACAAGCTCGTCCACTGCATCCATGCTCGTGTTTCCAGAAAAGCCGTTGTCGTCTGCCATCTAAACTCACACGTGGACGACGAATAAATTAAAACAAAAATTGGAGTGTGTGAGAAGCGGGGGACGGTTCGGCTTGCTCTCGCGCTCGCAAACTCACGTGGCTCAGCACAAGTACACTCTGGTTGTTCATCGTGGGTGGTCGTTTGTTTGCTGTGTTTGGTACATGTGCAAGGGGCAGCGTGAGTTGTGTGCTCGAGGCATTCTGTGACTGGTGTGCAGTTGTGGCCTCGTTCCCATTTCCGTGGAAATCGAAACTCGGATTTCGGCAAAGAGCAATTTTCTGATGACGGTGGCGCCCACGTCTACCCGCTTCACACGGCCCCGGACACTCGCATGCGTTCTTGCGTCCATGGATGAGGCCTGGGGACAACGTTGCGAGATGCATGCATGCAGTGGGAGGCCACAGAAGCAGCCAGAAGGCAGTGTTTTGTGCAAACGCAGTGGCGGCGGAAAGAAGCGTACCTTCAAAAAGAGTTGTTGATTCAATCACAGAACTATCCTCAGGATCATACACAATGTGGGTGGGTCTTCACGATGGGTTGGTTGTTGTGAGATTTACGGGAAGAATCACCAAGGAGATGCGATTGGTTGCGAATCAGGTTGGGTGGACCTGGGCGGTCGTGGCATCGAGGTTTTGAAGTGCACACAAAGGCAAATCGTTTAATCTACAACAACGACGCTGTTCGATGCTTCACAAAGTCTCAGGAAGGGCATATTGTCCGAATGGGAGGTGGAACCTGGCTACCCAATCGACCACTCGTTCCATCACCTCATCCGGGAGTGTGCTCCACAGTGCCTGGGGCACATATTCTTCCATGCCACCAGCTTCGAACATCACATCACGCTCTTCAATGTTCATGGTGAGTGCGGTTTCGACAGCAAGGTCAAGCGACGGCGGATTCGCTCCGTGCCACGCACGCCACGGCGTATCTTCCTTGGACGCCACAGCCCACACTATCCGCTCCATGTGCTCGTATGCACTTGGCACCCCAAGGTTTGCCCGTGCACCACGATCAAGCAGCAACTGGGCCACATCTGGATGTTGTGCACCAGCCACAACCATCGCCAATGCTGTCGAAATCTTGGCCGATTGCACATGACCATGCACACGTGTGCTCCGGTTGCTTTGATACTTGATTTCGCTGGTGTCTACCAGCGCATCCGGCGATGTGCCCTGATCCAACAACTCGCGCACCTCTTCCAGCCTGCCGTCATCACAAGCAAACCGCATCCTGCTCCAATTCTCCATCATTTGTGTTTGCCTGTCAGAGAGATACTGCAGCTGCAGCGTTCGGCCAACGAGGAGCAGATCGGGCCTGATTTCTTGCAGCCTGCTCTCCACATCTCTCGTGGTGCCTGCGATGTCCCCAAACATCGTGAGGGCGAACCCTGCCAAGACCAACAGTCCAGTGTTGCCAATGCAAAGCTCCAGAAACGCTGCCATGCCTTCGGCGCTCGCGTGGCTCCGCAGAATGCTCAGTTCCCGCAGTTCATCATTGGTGTGCAGTGCACGACCCAGCGCCTGCAACCCATCGTCTGAAAACTTGTTCCAGTCCAACTCCAACATTTGCAGTTTGTCATTCGTGGCCAACGCCTTGCTGAGGAGCACCAAATCGTCGTCTTGCAAACCACACGAACGCAGCTGCAAGTGACAAAGGAGACACTCCGGGTCTCCGAGTGCAGCTGCCACTGCCACAACAACCTCTTTGGCCATGTCCTTGCACTCCAAGCTGATGCTGTTGAGAGTGCGCAGCTCGCCTTTTCCCACCGCCGCAAACAGCTCCACCAGCGCCTCAGTCGTCACACGAGCAGAGATGGCGAGCTTGCGCAGGTTGCACGTCCCATCTCGCATTCCTTGGCACAGCACAGACAAGCCCCGTTCCCCATCCAACCGGCTTTGCGCCGAAAACGTGAACGTGAACACAAACGGGTTTTCGGAAATGGCCTCGGCAACGTCGTTGAAGATGGCTCGCACCGTGTTCTGGCCCTTTGCCACCATGAACACATCCAATTCGTTCAAACGAAGACCATTTTTCAGTGCAACACTCATTGTGCGTGCGAGCAACCCACTGATGCGCAAACTCCTGCATCCCGACGCCTCCACCTGCCTCCTCACCTCCTCCTCGTCCTGCGAGCTCAGAGCGTCCGATATTCCACGCATGGAATCTCTCAAACGGTCGAGTTTGGCAGCGAGACTCCCCATTGCGAGCGTTGCGGTTTCCGACTCGCCTTCCACCGACAACGTTGGATTGGCTGGTGCAGTTGCCTCGCTGAACTGATTCCCCACACATTAGTTTGGCCTGTTTTGCGCACGTGCTCGCTGTGGCTTCCATTTTCTTCTGAACCGGGTGTGTGTGTTGTGCTCCTCCTGCCTCTCGGGTCTCCTTGCAGGATTACACACTCCACACTCATGGAAATCAATTGCCCACACCCACACACGCACTCATTGCCTCTCCTCCACAACGCCTGAATAACGAGTTGACACGAGTTGATATCGAGTAATCACTGCGCCCTTGCGACAGCCTCGCCGCCTTCCAGCAGCGCTCCGTCTTCCCTTGGGTCAAACACAAGGGCACTACGACGCAGTGCACACCAAGCTCCGTGGCACAACAAGCCTCCCGCCCTTCCACCATCTCCTTAGTAGATCTGGAAGCTGGGGCCCATCGTGCTCTTGATGTACAGCGAACCCACGTTCTGCCACTGCTTCTTCAGCAGAGACACAAGGAAGTTCACAGCCTTGACGATGTTGCGCACAAGCTGGTCCTCCGTCATGTTCAGGTGGCCAATGCACACTCCCAGACACAGCTTCTTCAGCTTGAACTGCACCTGAGCGCTCACCTCGGCGATCTTCTCCTCCAGGTCGTCGTTGTTGCCCAGCACAGTGGGGAACTTGCCTGCCTTGGTCAGGTACGATCCCATGCTCTTCGACACGTTACGGATCATCGTGCTCGACGCAAGGAAGTAATCGTACTTGCGCACAATCTTCTTGATCGGCTTCTTCTGCTTGAACACACCCTTCACCTCGTCGGCGTTCATCGTGTCGTAGCCCAGAGCCTTGGCAGCGTCGCAAGCCTTGACGTCACCAAAGATCAGAACCTTGGGGCGCGGGCGCGGCTGGTGCGGCACAGACACCTTGCCCGAGAAACGCTTGTCGCGCGCAATGTCGTAGTTCTTCAGGCCAACCTGCAGCTCAACAGACTCCAGGCTGCAATGTGTCGTGTCCATCCACGCGTTTGTCAGCATGTCTCATCCCTTGTGTCCCCTTGCACTTTCCATTTCTCTCTGTGTGTGCCCCTCAAAAGCACAGCCACTTGCAAAAGTCGACCCGCATCGCATGCAAAAAACTCACAAGTTGCGCTTCTTCTCCGGGTTCAGCACCTCACGGATCGAGCTTCGCAGCACTTCAGACGAGATCTTGGACACTGAACACACACACGCACACACGCACACACACACACATTGCTTTCCGTGTCAGTGTTCTCTTCCGGCGTCCCTTGCGGCGGGCATTTTCGACCCAGCCGCCCTCTTTCCCAGAACGGACTGACCGCCTGTACACACGAGTCGACACTGCACACACACACACACACATACAAACGGATACCAGCTCCGTCACGTGCATGCCCATGGTGCGCACAGGTCCATTGTCCTCTCATTGCACCGATACGTGCGCCTGCAACTTACTTTCTCTGTGGTTTTGTGTTTGGGATGGGTCGGTCGGAGCCAGCGATGCCACACCCAGACCAACAAGCACCTGCGTCACCCCCCCCACCCTCCTTTGAACCCATCCCAACACCAAACACACACACGCAATGGAGCTCAATCTGGCAGTGGACGACAGCCAGGGCAGCAGTGGCAAGGGCAAATCCCAGTCGTCGCGTGACAAGTGGATGCAGAAGCATAGGAAACGGCAAGGTCGGACAAAGATGCTGGAAAAACGAAAGAAAAAACGAGAGGAACGGGCAGCACGGGCGCCACGCAAACCCAAGGCCCAGGAAAAGCCAAAGGGGCCAAAGCCCGAACGGAAATCCGCGGTGACTACAACACGGCCTGGCAAACCCGACGCCGGGGTGTTCAACGCCAACGTGAATGTGGAAATAGGCACACGTGCGCCGTTGGCTGACCAGAGCGCATCGTGGAAGCAAGAGGTGGCAAACAAGCAGCAGGCGGCACGCCAACGTGTGCGTGCAGCTCGGCCGAGCTCGGGAAATGCAGACGAGACGTCCGGCGGCGGCAACAGCAAGCGAGGCAGCAAGAAGAAGCCCAAGCAGAAGAAGAAGGGCGACCGACCGGTAAGTGGATGGATGGGAGGGAGCAAACAAGGCCAATCAGCGATACTGACGCGTACCATGCCCCTGCCACAAAAAGATGGCTGTGCTGAAAGAGCCAATCCCGAGCACAGTGGAATCTGCGCCTCCGGTGTCCGTCTACTCTGCACACGCCCTGCTGCAACAGCAGGTGGAACACACATCGCATCTGCAACAGGCCAGCAGGCGACACAACACCACAGACAATCGTCATGGCAACAACACGACCACAACCAGCACCACAACGTCGACATCCACAAAACCCACCACTGCACCCAAGGCACGCGGTGTACAGACCAGCGACAGTGCATTTGGCCAATTGGGATTGGATGCGGCTGTGTGTGAGGCGGTGGAAGAGTATCTGGGACATTCCGAGCCGACGGAGATCCAACGCAAGGCAATCCCGGAGATGTTGGCGGGCAAGGATGTGGTCATCCGTGCACGCACGGGTTCGGGCAAGACGCTAGCATTCCTGCTGCCTGTGTTCCACGTGCTGAGCACCATGGAGCCGCGGCTGACGCGTGCGGCGGGTACAAAGGCGCTGATCTTGACACCGACACGCGAACTGGCCATCCAGATTTTCGACCAGTGTCAAAAGCTGGTGCGCCGGTTCCACTGGCTGGTGCCGGGGTACATTATTGGGGGCGAAAAGATGAAGAGCGAAAAGGCACGTCTGCGCAAGGGGGTCAATGTGCTGGTGGCCACGCCCGGCCGTTTGTTGGATCATCTGCAGCACACAAAGAGCTTCTACGTCCACGACCTGAGTATGCTGGTGTTGGACGAGGCCGACCGATTGTTGGACATGGGGTTTGAGCGCACGCTGTTGGACATCACCCAGCTGTTGCCCAGGCCCACCACCCGCCAGAATGTCCTGTGTTCTGCCACTGCCACAGAGAAGCTGGAGAAGCTCCAGCACTTTTCCTTGCGCCAGAACTATGCCCGGGTCGGCTTTGACAACCTGGGCAAGGACGGCCGCGAGGAAGAGGCTGAGGAGGAGAAACAGGTGGTGGACATGGAGGACGACGAGGTGGAGGCAGGGCACACGGAGGCATCCTCCTCCTCCTCCTCCACTATGTCTTCCGACAACGGCGCACAGAAGAAGGCCGGGAAGAAGCTGGCAGGCGACGGGATGGAATTGGAGCAGTTTGCAGTGCCCGCCGAATTGAAACAGTACGTGGTGGAGGTACCAGGACGCCTGCGGCTGGCTTCGCTGATTGGCTTCATGCGACACACGGAAAAGAATTATGGGGAAAAGTGCAAAATGATTGTGTTTCTGAGCAGCCGCGACTCGGTGGACTTTCTGCACATGCTGCTGACGCGTGTGACGGACATGTCGTCTGCACTGCTGCGTGCCAAACTGGACCTGGATGCCCTCGACGCAGACATGGATCTGGGTGCGCTGAGCGACGACATGCAGGCGCTTGCACGCGGCGATTTGCCGCCGCTGGTGAGCATGCAAGTGTTTCGCCTGCACGGTGCAATGGGCCAGGCCGAACGCACTGCCTCCTTTGTCGGGTATGCACAAAGCAAGGCGTCGGTGCTGCTGTGCACCGACGTCGCCGCACGCGGTCTGGACTTGCCCTTTGTGAACTGGATTGTGCAGTACGACCCGCCGGGAGATGTGGCGTCGTATCTGCATCGCATCGGACGCACAGCACGTGCAGGCCGGTCGGGCAACGCAATGCTCTTCCTCATGCCCTCTGAAATGGAGTTTGGCACCATGCTTAAGGAGCAATCGCACATGCAGATGAAGGTGGTGGAACACGACGAATGGCTCCCTGCCCTCGCCAGCGACGGCTCCCTCGACGCCGACGAGGCCGTGTCCAAGTTTAATCACCATCTGCAAACAGCCACATCCAGCGACAAGGAGCTGCATCGACACGCCATGTCCGCCTTTCAGGCCTACGTACGTGCGTACGCCACCTATCCCAAGAGTGTCAAGCACATTTTCCATCCGCGACGTCTGCATACGGGCCATCTGGCAAAGGCGTTTGCCCTGTGGGATGCCCCATCGACCGTGGGCACCAAGAAGCGCAAGTATGACGACAGCAAGGAGGACGGTGACGATGGCAAGGGCAAGAACACGAGCAAATCCAAGGTCAAGTTTGCAGGCACACGCATCGCCTTTGACAGCAAGGGCAAGGCCAGGAAATTGGACAAGTGGCAGCCCAAGATGCTCATGGCAGGCGGAGTGCCCATGCGGGCAGGCCAGCGAGGTGATGCTGACGACGATGACGACAGCAGCGACGACGAGGACAACCACCACCGCAAACGGCAGAGGAAAAGCAAGCGATGACGGTGAACGTGAACGATGTGGGACAATAGGGTGGGAAGGGAATACATGTATTTTGTGAGCTGTGGTGACAGTGTGCAACCAACATCATCACTCGCTCAGGGCAATCTCCCGAAACTCCCTGCGCATGGCCACCACAAAGTGTGAAAAGTTGTTGCTCTTGTTCAGCTCCTTGGCCATGCTGCTCAACTTGCGTCCCCCAATGCCCGGTGAGCACTCGTCCACGTAGTACTGGTCGTCAATGTCCACGTGCACCGTGAACAAGAACTGCCGCTCCGCATCCTTCGGATCCACATGAGTAAACACAAAGCGCAGATAATCCTGCTGCAGCACCTCAAACGACAGCTTCAGCCTGTCCTCGTAGAAGAACAGACCCTCCTGCGCGTCCTTGACCCGTGTGTCCAGCTCACTCTTTGCTTGTTCCACCTCTGTGTGTGTGTGACCCCGTGTGGTGTGGTTCGTACACGACACTTGTTGTGTCAGTCCACCCATCCATGGATCTCTCTCTCTCCCTCTCTCTGTGGGGTCATCACGGGTCTCACTCTGGTCTTTGCTGTGCCTCCAAGCCTGTGGATCCGACACCCACTCCACCCCTCCTCCCACACGTTCCCACATGCCTCCCCTCATCCTTATCCCACATGCAAACCCGTTCCACACTCCATACACACCCCTTCCCTCCCGCCTCTGTCACCCTCGCCCTCTCCATCCCAAAAATCCGTCAAACGCCCGCCATCTCCGTCTCCCGCCAAACGGTCACCCGTCACACACACCCCCTGCCCCCGCTCCCTCTCTCCACATCCATCCACACCCATACTGCAACTCACCCTTGGTCTTCTTCTCCACCCCCTTCTTCTCCTCGTGCACCTTCATCTTCATCGCCGTGCACTCTTCCGTCGCCGTCTTCTTGTCAGCCTGCGCCTGCTCGATCTGCTGCTGACACGCGTCGATCTCCTCGTTCTCCTGCTGCAACTGGTTCTGCACCTGCTGTGCCAGACTCTCCAACTGGCTGTGTTGCTTCTCCATGGCTCGAAGTGACTGCTGGCCGTCCTCCATGTACATGGTGTGCGCCTCCACGGTCTGCTGAACCTCGTCCAGCTTGGCATCGGCCCAGGTGTCAAACTGCTCCTGAAAGTCAGACACACGTGTCTGAAACGACTGCATGTGGTTGATGTGCTGGCGAGCAAGCGATACACTCATGGTTGGTGGTGCAATGATGTGTGTGATTTGATTTTGATCTGCCAGCGCACTCCCTTCTCCCTGTGCTTCATCTGTGCTTCATCCAGCCCAATCGGCACTCTTGAGGCCATGCGGCTGCAGGAAAACCTCCTTTTGCAGCTCCTCTTCGATGCGCTTGTTCTCCTCCTCGATCTGTTGGCGGAAACGCTCCCATTCCTCGCGGATGAGCTCCTCCTCGTGCTCTGCCTCTGCCTGCTTCTGCTGAATCTGCGAGTTGAGCTGACGGCGATACTCTGCGTCTGCCCGCACCCTCTCTGCTGCCATGGCCTCAGCACGTTCGGCGTCCTCCTGGGCCATGCGCTCCAGTTTGGCAGCCTCTGCACGCGCCTCCTCCTGCTCCACTTTGTTCTGCTCCAGTTGGAAGGCCAGCTGTCGCTCGCGCTCGTCAAACACCTCTTTCATGAGACGGTTGCGAGCCTCCTGCTCTGCGCTCCAGCGATCCATGCGCTTCTGCCACTCGCGCTCCTGCTCCTCGAAACGCAGGCGGTTCAGGTACGCCTCCATGCGTGCCTCCTCTTCACGCACCTTGGCCAGGTGTCGCTTGTACGCCTGTGCCTCCATGCGCAGGTACTGCTTCATCGCATCTGCCGCCTCCTGCTCCTCCTTTTGCTCCTGCAGCACCTCGGCAATGAATGCCAGATCCCGTTCGCGCTCCTCGTCCTTGCGCTTCTGTTCCAGAGCCCGCTTCTTGATGTTGTACTCAAACAGGTCCTTCTTCATGTCGCGGTCGCGGCGAATCTGTTCCTGTTCACGCAGCTTGGCCTGCTCCTCTTCGATGGCCCACTTCTTCTTCCACAGCTCCATCTCCTCCTCCTGCAGTCGCTTCTCTTCCGCCTTCTTTGCCTTCACTTCCTCCACCTGCGAGTCCAGGAACTCCTTGATCTTCTTGTCCTCCAGAGCACGCGCCTTTTCGCGCCGCACGTTCTCCTTTTCAATTGCTTCGTAGTACTCCTGCATCCGCTGTTCCTCTTTCCTTTCGCCTGTGTATGTGTATGTGTTTGTATGTGCGGAGTGTGAGAGAGTGTGTGTGTGTGTGTGTGTATCCACGTGCAGGTGTGGTTTCGGGTGTGAGCGCTTTCCGCTGCTTCTGCAGCCCCTCCCTTTCAGGGTTCTCACTCCATGATGCCTGCCACTCCCGTTCCACAAACATACGCTGCTCTTCTTCCTCGCGGATCTGGAGCTTTTCGCGCCGTTGTTGGGCGCGCACCTGATGCACGTGCTTCTCCAGCGCCTCCGACTCCCGCCCGCGCAGCTCGTCGCAATCGTTGCGCCAGCGTCGCGCCGCGTTTTCTTCGGCCATCTGTGCACGCAGCGCCTCGCGCTTGTCCCGCAGCTCCTGTGCACGTGCGCGCATCTCGTCCACGCGTTGTTCTGTGAGAAGGGGTGAGGCACGTGAGTACGGTGTCCGTGGGGTCCAGCACAGGAGTGCGCTCTGGTTTCGCGCTAGCTCGACGATTGCCAACCGCCCTTGTGTTCGGCCTCTCTCCCTCCACTGCGCTCTCCAACACACCTGTCGTTGATTCACGCTGAGCCAGCTCGTTCTTAAACTGTCGATCCTCGTTGCTCAGCAAGTCGGCGAGGCTGTGTGTGGCATGGGACGCGGGTCAGGTGATTTGCAACGGTCGAAAAAGCAAAATGGGGTGGGCCCCTGCCATGGTCTGGCATCCCCTCACAAAGCAGGGTTCAACGTACGCGCGTCGACGAGCATTCAGCTCACGCTGGCTCTGTCGTTCCAGGCGCTTGTAGTGACGGTTGACGGTGTTCTGCTTGATCTTGCGGTTGGTGCTCTTCTCCCACGACACCACATGCAGCTGTCGAGCAGCCTCTTGCTTGGTCTGCTCAAACACAGCGCGGCGGTCCTCCTCCGCACGTCGCTTCAAAATCAGATAATCCGAGGGCGGCTTGCGAGACATCGGTGTGTGTGTGTGTTTGGCAGCGCCGGCGGCACAAAGTCAAAACCGCAACCATGAGTGTATCGCTTGCTCGCCAGCACATCAACCACATGCAGTCGTTTCAGACACGTGTGTCTGACTTTCAGGAGCAGTTTGACACCTGGGCCGATGCCAAACTGGACGAGGTTCAGCAGACCGTGGAGGCGCACACCATGTACATGGAGGACGGCCAGCAGTCACTTCGAGCCATGGAGAAGCAACACAGCCAGTTGGAGAGTCTGGCACAGCAGGTGCAGAACCAGTTGCAGCAGGAGAACGAGGAGATCGACGCGTGTCAGCAGCAGATCGAGGAGGCGCAGGCTGACAAGAAGACGGCGACGGAAGAGTGCACGGCGATGAAGATGAAGGTGCACGAGGAGAAGAAGGGGGTGGAGAAGAAGACCAAGGGTGAGTTGCAGTATGGGTGTGGGTGGATGTGGAGAGAGGGAGCGGGGGCAGGGGAGGAAGGTGGGGGCCGTGTGTGACGGGTGACCGTTTGGCGGGAGACGGAGATGGCGGGCGTTTGACGGATTTTTGGGATGGAGAGGGTGAGGGTGACAGAGACGGGAGGGAAGGGGTGTGTATGGAGTGTGGGATGGGTTTGCATGTGGGATAAGGATGAGGGGAGGCATGTGGGAACGTGTGGGAGGAGTGTGGAGCGGGTGTCGGATCCACAGGCTTGGAGGCACAGCAAAGACCAGAGTGAGACCCGTGATGACCCCACAGAGAGAGAGAGAAAGAGAGATCCATGGATGGGTGGACTGACACAACAAGGTCGTGTACGAACCACACCACACGGTGTCACACACACACAGAGGTGGAACAAGCAAAGAGTGAGCTGGACACACGGGTCAAGGACGCGCAGGAGGGTCTGTTCTTCTACGAGGACAGGCTGAAGCTGTCGTTTGAGGTGCTGCAGCAGGATTATCTGCGCTTTGTGTTTACTCATGTGGATCCGAAGGATGCGGAGCGGCAGTTCTTGTTCACGGTGCACGTGGACATTGACGACCAGTACTACGTGGACGAGTGCTCACCGGGCATTGGGGGACGCAAGTTGAGCAGCATGGCCAAGGAGCTGAACAAGAGCAACAACTTTTCACACTTTGTGGTGGCCATGCGCAGGGAGTTTCGGGAGATTGCCCTGAGCGAGTGATGATGTTGGTTGCACACTGTCCACCACAGCTCCCACAAAGTACATATGTCCATTGCCCACCACGCCCATCATTGTTGCAAAGCGTCGAGGCACCCATCCAAATCCCGACGATGGCGGACGACTTTCCCACGTCGTACATCGACGAGTTTGGCAACGAGGTGCACATTCACATGGGCGAAGAATACGACGTGTTTGACAGCCACGACGCAGACTACGATCTGGCTGGCTACCAGGGCACTCTGATGGACGACATGCCTCGCGACTGCGTGGTCTTTGTGGGCCACGAAGATGCAGGCGTCATGGAGCTCGTGCGAGCCATGTACGGCGAAGGAACCTCGCCAGAGGATGCTCAGATCGACAATGTCCACGAGTATCTGCAACACAGCAGCAGCCTACATCTGAGCACCAAATATTACCAGGCAGACATCAAGCTGCAGGTTGTGTCTCCTTTTGTCAACGCCGACCTCGTCGACGACTTTGACTTTTTCACAGGCGTGCTGGGAACCACCTGCCAGGCCATTGTGCTTGTGTATGACCCGCTTCGTGTACGTTGAACAGTCCAGAGTGGACCACACACCCGCTGAATTCCCCTCTTTCCAACCCTCCGTTCCTCACCCTCCCCCACCCCACACATACACTCACGCACACGCAACCGCACACAGCCAGAGACGTTGGACGTGTGCACACAATGGGCCGACTTTGTCAGCATGTACGTCCCATCCATCCGGCTGCTGGTGGCCAATTTCCACAACAACGACGAAGCTGTGCATGCCGACCTGAGCCCTGCCAACGACTGGTGCATGTCCCTGGGCTATGACATTGGCTTTGAACTCGTCGAGTTTGCCCACCCGCACCACCTCCTCCCTGCCGAGCAGCAGCAACACATGGCCATGCACGAAAAGGTCGGCGCCGAACGCGTTGTTCAGGCCCTGGAAACCTGCATCGACTGGCCCGGCATCGAACTCGGATCCGGTGTCCAGGCACCATCGGGTATGGCTGGATTTATGATGGGTGGTGGCATGGGTGATGGGATACTGGGTGGGAGCAGCAGCAGCAGCAGCAGCAGCAGTAGCAGCAGCTCTTCCTCGTCCTCCTCATCGGCCGACGCTGCCACTACAGACAAGGCCGTGATTGTGGAGGGTGGTGAGGAGAAGCCCAGTGAAGCAGAGGGTGACAAGACGCAGGAGGCAACCCCCACGTCAGAGGAGACCACGAAGCAGTTTGCCACAGCCGACGAGATGGCAAAGAAGATCGAAAGCGACCTGGCTGGTGACATGGCAGCATTGGGTGGAGGGGCAGCCGGAGGCGTGCCCTCAGGCGTTGAGGCTATGTTTGCCGCCCTTTTTGGAGCGGAGGAAGGCGACGACGACGACGAACCAAACGAGGAGGACATCGAGAACTTTGAGCGTGCCATGGCCCTCATGATGCAGATGAAACGTGAGGCTGCCGATTTGCCCGACGATGTGCGCCGCCAGCGTGCTGCAGACGTCGCTCTCAGCCTGTACAAAGCGTTGGGCGTTGACGGCGATCTGAGCGACGATGATGAGGAGGGGCAGCAGGCGACAAACACAGAAACTGAAGACAAGGCATAGAAACAAAAACGGCCGCATTTCAACGCATCACAGTTGACATCTTTAGTTCATTGCTTTCAGCTTCTTGTTGATATGAGCCAAGGAGACGAGCCAGGGCTTGATCCTGGATTGGGTCTGCTCCTTGGTGGGCTTGATGCCATTGTTCTGCTCCTGGAACGTGTGTGTCCACTGCTCGATGAGTTCGCTCCACTTGCGCAGACTTGCCTGCAACACCAACTTGAGCTCGTCCTTCTCGAGATCGTCGTCGGCCAGCACGTCGTCGACAAAGGTGACCAACGAGTCGCCGTCGTGAGGCATGTTCTTGATGAGCTTCTGGCTGGGACGGATGGCCACCTGCTCCGTGGTCACCTTGACCTTCTTGGTCTTCTTGGCCCGCTTCTTCAGGTCCTTTTGTGACTTGCGCAGATCCTCCTCCATGGCCTGCAGCTCCTGTTCCTCCTTGTCGTCCAGTTCCTTCATCACCTGTTTGATCGTGGCATACTTTGTGTACAACAGAGCCAGTTCGGGCATTCCTCGCTTCTCCTCTGCAGACGCCTTGCGTCCGTACTGCTCCTCAAACTCCGCCTCCATCACTTCAATCTCCTTGCGTGTGCTCTTCTTCAGCTTCTTCAGCGTCTTGCGGCTCTTGCCACGATACTCGTCCGCCGGATCATACACCACCGGCTCGGGAGACGCAGGTTTCGCCTCTCCAGACCCTGTGCTGGCGTTGCTCTCGCCACGCGGACCAGACAGAGAGGACGACGAGGATGAAGAAGAGGATGAAGAGGACGCCCCTGCGTCCTCTTCGGCGGTGGGTGCCGTGGCTGGTCTGGAGCCCGGGGCAGCTCCCTTGTCAGTTCGCTGAGTCTGCTTCTGCTGCTCGTCGGCATCGGTGTCCTCCTCCACCAGCACCTGAGACTGGTCGATGACGCGTTGGATCTCGTCGAGCTCCTTGCGCCTGCGCTCGTCCTCGAGGGCTTGCAGGGCGCGCATGTCTTCGAGCTCCCGCTTGCGTTTCTCCTCTTCCAGCTGCTTCTTCATGGCAATGGCCTCCTCGCGGCGGCGCTCCATGTTTGTGGCAGCATACTTCTCACCGGCCTCCATAAAGGCGCGTGCAGCGAGGCAAACGAGGAGGAAACGACGGCGTGGCAGGGGCATAAAGGTGAGTTCGCGGTCGCGCTGGTCCAGACGCAGACGGAAGTGGTGCAGGAGGGGCTCCAGGTGCGGGTTGGGAAACATGGACACGCGTAGGACGCTGTTGTAGATGCGAATGAGCTCCTCAACGAGATGAGCGAGGATAAAAACCATGGGGGATTCGCTCATGCGAGCTTGACTCAGGTGCCGTTGCATGACTTCGATCTCGCGACGCAGGTGGCCCTTGTGGACGAATTCGGGCATGGAACGGCGCATGTTGTTGACTTCCTGCAGCACACGCTCGCAGTTGCCAATGGCAATCAGCACGTTCTCGTTGTCGCGCGTAAACGACAGGGCGTCCTTCTTGGTCACGGCCATCGGGCGTCGGGCGAAAAGGCGTCCTTGAGAATGATGAGGAGGGCAATGAGGGTGGCGAGGCCGTTGATGAAGAGGAGCTCGTAAAACAGGGTGTTGGGCAGCAGCAGCGGGGAAAACACCTTTGCGGCCACAAGCAGGGCGAAGAAGGCGTTGGCAATAAACATCCACACTTGAGTGTGACGCAGCAGGGAGCTGCTCCACATGCGATACGGGTTGGTCTGCCACAGCAGCACCGAGGCCCACAAGGCCCAGAGGGCCAAGAACAGAGCTGCCTGGAGCACGTAGTCGGAGGTGACAAAGACGAGGTTGAGCAGGAGGAGCAACTTCATGGCCAGGGGGATAAGTCCTGAGCGTGCAGTGTTCCTGTGGTAGGAGCTGATGACATGCAATTGCTTGATGGCCCACTGGTCGTCCAGACCCATGAGGAAGGCCATCTCCATTTCCACCAGCCAGTACCGGTGGCGTTCCTCGCTGCTGTAGATGATGTTGTAGTGGATCAGCTGGGCCATGTACACGGGGAAGCCCACGCTGAAGAGGACAAAGGTGACCACAGACAGGGCAAACGCGACCACATACACAGGGTCCGTGGAGGCCAGGTCCAGCCGTGTCGAACACGACACGGTAGGGTCAACACGCAGTGAGTTGGTCGCGGATGAACAGTCCCACAGGCGAAGGGTCACCAGCGTGATTGGAATGTACAGAAGCGAACCTGTGGGTAATTGGGGGGTGGCGTCAGTGGATGCAGACACAGAGGAACAGAGGAACAGAGGAAGAACAAAAGGGCGATCACACGAACAACAGCCACCAGCACAGCAATCGGGAGAGGCGGCCGTGAGGGAGGTGAGGGGAACGTACAGGTGGTGAGGAGGATGCGCTTGATGGTGGCCTCGACAAGGAGGCGGTAGCGAGGGTTTGTCTGTGTGTGTGCGTAGAAACGCAAGGCCATGGCATAGGCCAACATGAGGAGGAAGGGCATGGCCACAAAGGGCAGGCTGTACCAGGCAAAGGAGAAGGCGACGGGGAAGCCAAGGGCGTCGGGGAAAAACGTCCACAGATCACCAATGGCCAGCAGCATGTAGTCGGTGTACTTGTACCATCCGGCGGGCCATGGGTAGGGTTTGGCCATGAGCAACAGGATGCCGTACATTTGCACGGCCTCGACGAAAATGCCCAGCTTTTCGGTCCAGTAGCGGGAAACGTTGCGAATGCGAGAGGAAGTGCGTCTGTGGGCGGTGCGTGGGAGGGCATCAGAGCATGGGAGGGCGTCAGTGGCGGTGTCATATGGATGTACGCTGTGTGGGGCGCATGTTGCTGTGTGTGCGTGTGCGTGGAGCGTGGGGCGGGCGGGGCTAAGTTTGGAAAAGCCGTTACGGCCGGTGTGGGTTCACTCACGTGCGCAGGCGCTCCACATAGGCGCGCTTCAGCGAGTCCTCGTCGTCCAGCCCGTCGACCTGAATGCCTTTGAGCAATTCGGTGCTCTCTGTGACGTCGTCGTCGTCATCGTTATTGTCGTCGTGGTGCGAGAGTCTGCGTCGGGTGCTGCTGTGGGTGGTGGGTGATTCGGAGCGGCCGGCGTTGTCGTCGTTGGTGAAGCGAACCACGTTGGGCGTCTCCTCGGCAATGTTGGCGAGTGACGTGCCCATGGAAGGCGCCCTACGTTTGCTCAGGCCCCCGGGCATGCCTGGAGAGCCACCTGAAAAGATGTCTGTGGGCGAACGGGTGCCCAGCACGACGTGGGAGGCGCTGGCGCTGCTGGGCGGAGGCGACAGTTTGCCTTTGTACATATTGAGGGCGCCTGCATCCGAGCTCAGCGCTTGCATTTCCACACTGTCCCTGCGGCCGTGGACTCCGCCGCCGACCCCGCCTCCACTTCCGTGGAGCCGTGCAAACCGGTTCTTGCCCGATTGGGAGCTGCGTGAGAACGAGCCCAGATTGCGCAGAGGCGGCCCTGGCGTGCTGGTGTCCACGGGCACGACACTCTGCATGCTCGCTAGGCCACCGCCTCCCCCGCCGCCACTGTGGATGTTCAGCCGATGGATAGGTTTCGGCCGAGGCGGCGTGTGCATGGGATTGGGGTGTGTGGTGTGGTGAGGTGTTGCGCCGACGAGCGCAAACGAAGCGACATTTCATTAGCATGAGTCTGAGCGGAAGAGCATGGACGCGTGGAATGAAGTGGAAGAAGGGCAACATGGCCCTGTGTGCACTTGTGGTGTTGTGTGTGCTGTTGTGTGTCCGTACAGGCGAGGCAGGAGGGGCAGAAGGAGGAGGACGCAACAAGAACCGAGTGATGCCCTGGCTGTGTCTGCAACGGTGCAACCAAACGCTGGCAGAGGTAAAGGCGAATGTGGCATCACTGAAGGCACACTTGGACGTGTTTGACGCCGCATCGTTTGAGATGTTCAACCTGGGGGCCAACGGGACGCTGGTGTACAACTCGGACCTGTACGACGTGATGCAGGACCTGGCGCCGCTGGGCATCAAAACCTACGCCATGATTTCATCGTATCCTTACCCGCCCCAGTTTCTGGATTGGATGCGACAGGTGTTTGCGGCGCCACAGCCGTTTATTGCAAAGTGTGTGGCGGCGATGCACACACACGGCTTCCACGGCTTCAACGTGGACTGGGAACCCACCAGCAGCCACGCCACCGACGCAGACGCAGTGGAATACGCGAATTTTCTCAACGCTTTTGCGGATGGCATCCACGCGGCGGGAGGGGAGGTGACGGTGGATGTGGGCGGGTGGAGCCCGATTTGGAACTGGACTCTGTTGGCCAGCACACGTGTGGACAGGATCATCAACATGGCCACGTACACGGGTGCGTGGGACACATGGGAACGCGTCTTTCAGCGCTCCTTGGAACAGATTGGCGTGGATCGGCTGGGCGTGGGCCTGCAGAACGTGGACCCGCGCACAAACGCCCCGCTCAACGACACTCAGATTGCGCTGCGCATGGGCGCCATTGTCGAACATGGATGCACCGAAATCGATCTGTGGCGCTTCCCGTTTGCCGACAACTGGTGGCCTGCGCTGGAGAAGTATGTGGGGATGTGAAACAGCGTGTGGAGACCTGACGAATCAACGGCGCCAAAAGGTCTGCCACAGCCAGTGGACGATGCCGGCGGTAATGTTGAGGAGGATAAAGCCCACCCAAAGCTGATAGAGCCAAATGTTTTGCGGATCGGTGCCCAGGAGCAGAAGTAGCTGCTGGAGGGTTTGGAGGGGCGCCACGCAGTCGATCAGCGACGTGGTTTGCCCACACACACGCGTGACGACGGCGCCGCCGAGGCTGGCAATGCCAAAGCTCACCACAGCCACAAACACCAGGGTGTAGATGAGGCGAGGCAGGGAGACGTGAGTGGTGGGTTCGTTCGTGGAGTGTTGGGGCTGAGGTGTCTGGTGGGGCGGAGGCTGTTGTTGCGGCACTGCAGGGGCAGCCGTAGAGGCGTCGAGAGAAGCCAAGCGGGCACGAAGGAGGGCGTTTTCCTGACGCAGACGCAACACTTCTGCGTCGTCGTCGTTGCCAGCCATGGTGGGCAATGTGGGGGGAGGGGGGATGGGGGTGGGGACAGGAGAGAGAGATGGCGTGCTGGGGAGAGAGCGACGAGGCCGCCACCGCAACACCAACAGCAAAACCATGTCAGGGGGAGCCAAGAAGAAGCAAAACTCGCATCGTCCGGCTCACCAGAACAAGACGGCGTTCAAGCACAACAAGAACTCGAAAAAGACAAAGAAGATCTTGGAAATGCCCATCACCGGGGTGTGCAGCAAATGCTACGAGGTGCTGACCTGGAGGAAACAATACCGCAAATACAAGCCACTCAAGGCACCGGGAAAATGGTACGTGGGACAAACAGGCGTGTGCAATGGCATGGGCTGCACTACAGGCGCCCAGAGACGCATGTGTGGCTGACACACTCGAATTCCGTTGGTCAGCGCAGCAGCAAATGCTTGAGGCGCAACCTGAAGGTGTCCTACTTTACGTGTTGCAAGGACTGTGCCACTCAGGGCAAGGAGAAGCTGTGTCAAAAGTGTCTGAAGCCCACAGGCGGGTTCGATCCGGGGTAAGTGGTCCGCGTGCGCTGGACGGAAATCCGCGTGCGCCGCTGACGCCCATTGGGACATGGTTGACCGCACCCACCACCATCATCGTCACCACACAGGGAACAAACGGCCATCGAGCGCAACAACGACAACACAAAGTTTGAGGCGACGCTGCAGGGGCTCAGCGAACGCGAACGGCGCAGCGCTCTGCGGGCTCTCGAGAAGGGCACGCTCGTCGTGCACGCCAAGGATGGCAGCACTGTGTATAAAGGGAACCATGTGGATGACGGCGAAGAGGAGGAAGAGGAGGATGGGGAGGAAGAGGAGGATGAGGAGGATGAGGAGGATGGGGAGGATGAAGAGGATGGGGAGGACGAGGAAGAGGCAGAGGAGGTCGAGGTGCTTGTGGGGGACGAAGAGGACCAGCAGATAGCAATCGAGCCGTGATATGGACATGGAGTGTACTAAACAAGGTGTTGGTCAGCTATCTTGATACCGGGAGCGCCGTGAGCGTGTGCTGCGACGCGTTCCTGATTGGTTTTGCTGCGTTTCGCTGCTGTTCTGCCGTGACGAACGTGTGCTCGAGCGAGAGCTTGTGGTGCGTGTGCGGCGCGCTTGGCCATTGCGGCTGTTGCTGTTGTTGCTGTTGTTCCTCCGATTGCTGCTGCTACGGGTGTTGCTGCTGCTCTGCTGCACTTCGTCTGCAGGCACTTCCGTCCTGCACAGCGGGCACGTGTTGTTCTCACTGAGCCACGGCGTGATACACTCTTCGTGGTACACATGCTTGCAAGGCAGCTGTCCCACATTCTCGCCATCCTGAAACTCCTCTTGGCACACCGCACAGGGCAGATCTGCAACGGGGGGGGAGAACAAGACAAAATCCGCGTGAGCAACCGACCGAAGGGCATCCAGGAAATTTGCGAGCCAGAAATCAGGAACTGCGCCTTTCAGGCACACGCAGTGCGGGAAACACTCACCTTGCATGCTCCTCTTGTCAAACGCAACCATGGGCATCTTCTTGAGCCACTCCTTGGCCGTGGGCTTTGTCTGTGGCTGGCCCTGCAGCTGCTCGAGCAATCCGTCCCATTCCTGCTGGTTGCCCGAGAACACATCCCCTGGGTTCGTCGTCAACATGTGCTGTGTTATGTGCGCGAGGATGTCACCGAAAGCCGACATCGGGTTCTCTCTGTGCGTGTGTGCCAGCGTGTGCGCATGTGTCAGTTTGTGGGGCGTGGGGGCCAGGTGAGTGATGCGCGCTTCCATTCCGGCTCGAAACACTGCACGGGCTACGGCGCGAGACATACAGTTGTGAACCGCCTGACTGGGTCGGCGTTGTGGCAAATGCAACCTGAACACGCCCTCCGCGGAAACGGTTGTGCATGTACGTGTGCACCAGGTCCATAAACAAGCGTTGTTGGCTGAACAGATTCTGGTTGGCTCGTTCCTCATCCATTTGTTCGTCTGTGAGATCCTCGTCGTCGTCCACGATGAACCCATCGTCGTCGTCGTCCTCGTCTTCGTATGCGTACTCCTCATAGTCGTCCACGTTGAACCCATCGTCCTCCATGATCTCCAGGAAATCCCCTCCGCACTCTGGGCACACCATATCCGTCTGCGTGGTGTCGGCGTCCACCACGCTCCTGCACGTGTGGCACCACACCTCACCGTCGTCCATGTGTTCCACGGTCACCTGGATATCCATGCGAGTGGGCAAGGGAGGTGTTTACTTGTGTCCGCGGGCGCCCGGCGTCTCGAGAGATCCAACAATCACCGTCGCCTGTGGTCTTTCATCCAGCGGTTCTCATGCGGATAGTCCTCGTCCAGAACCGAACGCTTGCCAATGGTCCAGGGCTCGGCGGTGTGCAGAATGCGCAAACGGCGCCTGTCCTTCGTGAACAGCCAGCCGGTGTCGCCCGCGTACGCAAGGTGCTTGGGGGCCACATCCTTGTTGGTGGCATACAGCGACAGGGTTGCCAAACGAGGCAGCATTTCGTTGTTGTCCATCCACACGAGCGCCGACTCGTCCAGATCGTGCAGGTAGGACAGGTTGAGTTCTTGCAGCTGCACAAAGCCACCCATGCACAGGGAGGACTGCAAGCCCTCGTTGCTCATCAGCATGCAGCCACTGATGTCCAGCTCGAGCAGACACGGCGAGAACGCAAGCGTGTACAACGTCATTTCGCTCACCATTGTCTGCGACAGATTGATGGCACAGATGCCCTCAATTGTGGCCAGCTGAGCCACACCCACGTCGGTCAGCTGCGTGCATGCCTTGAGTGACACTTTGCGCAACGGGGCCTGGTTGACCTCGAGCGCCGCTTCCAGCGTGGCGTCGTCCAAGGTGTCGTTGCCTGCGAGACGCAGCAGTTTCAGCTGGAGGCAGCGGCTGAGGATGCTGCCCAGCACATTCTGTTGCTGGTTCTGCTGTGCAGACATGGCCAGATCGCACATCGACAGATCCAACTCCTCCAGCTTGGGACACAGCTCGCCGATGCGGCTGACCGAGGCCGCATCAAAGTAGCGCCCTGCGTGCAGATCCAGTTTCTGCAGACACCAGCCCGTCTTTTCCAGCAGATGCACCAGGCTGGAGCTGCACACGGCTACGGCCTCATCCACATCTGTCAGAGGGCTGCACGGCGTCTTGATCCACTTGAGCTTTGACAGCACATGGATCTCCTCTTCCAGCCACGGGTTGTACCCGAGGCGCTCTTCGAGCTCGGCAAACTGCGGGTCCTTTTCAATGGAAGCCGGAGTCGACTCGTCGTATGCCATCAATGCAGGGGCGCACAGCGACAGCAGATGGCAGTTTGAGTCTGCAAGGATGTCCAGCACGGACACGTTGCAGAAAGGAGGCAGCACAAGGTGTTGCAGGCGTGACATGTTGCCCAGCTGCGGCGCAGGCTGGAACAGACCCAGGCATCGGCCAATGTCCAGCCTGCGTACGTTTCTCTTGTTTTCCAGGGCCTTGGTCAGGGTCGGATCGCCCACACCCAGCGGCGCGATGGCTAGGCGCAGACTGAGCAGCTCCTGGTCCTGGTCCAATGCGTCCAGGAATGTGGGCGACACAAATGACTTTTTCAGATCTGCTGCTGAAAAGGTGTCGTTGAGGAAGGCAGACACGTTGACGGTCAGACCAAAGTGCTCGAGAGTGGGTGCCACCATCATGGCCGCCTCTGCCACACGTTTCCAATCCTGCCAGTGGGCCACGTGGTTGATGTCCAGCCAGCGCAGCTTGTGCAAATCACCCAGGTACGTCCAATACTTGCTCAGCATCGCCTCGGTCTCGCCTTCGTCGCCATGGATGTCCTCAAACGGGAACAGCAGCGTTTCGTCGCCTGCAAACTCCTCCAAATTGCCCAGCGCTGCCTCCCACCCGGTTTCGTCGTCTGCCTTGAGACCGTATGTGCACTCGCGAAACCTTCCCACATCGTAGCGCGACACGTTTTCGTTCTGCTGCCAACCCAGCTTGCAGACGCGCAAGTGCGGGGTATCTTTCACCATGTCGACCTTGGAATACACGGCAGAGTGACGCGATTCGTCGAATGACAGTACGGGTGGTTCGTACTCCACGTGCTCGGTCGCCTTCAGGGTGTGCAGGTTCATGGCAATGATGGAGTTGCGGATGGAGATGCGTCGCAGCGACCGGCCGCGAATGGCCTTGTGAAGCACTTCCCATGAAGCATGTGGCGAGTTGACCACATCCAAGCTTTCCAACTCTCGCAGCTGACGGATCATTTCCTTCACCGAGTTGCCCTGGCGCCGGTCAAAGCCACTCAGAGTCAGGTGACGCACGTCGCGAAAGTTTTCCACCGTCTCCATGATGTAGACGGGCAGGTAGCGAAAGTTGCGCAGCTCGAGCACGCTTACAGTCTTGCTGTCACCTGCACACTCGGTCACCCACTGGATTTCGTTCCTGTAGGCGATGGCAGCGAGCAGATTTCGCGTCAACGACTCGACATCGCGTGTGCCTCCGCTCATGGAGCTGTTGTCAAAGCGCAGGCGACCCCACAGCGTCGACGTCGACGCATCCACAGCCAGTTTCCATTGTGAGCTCACCAGGCGTAGCCGCAGCCAGTCGGGGGTGTCCAGGAACGTCAGCACACGCTCTGCGAGCTCGGTGGGGATGGTGCCCAGGTCCAGCACAAACTCGTCGTCGTCTTCGTCGTCGTAGTACTCGTCGTCGACGGAGTACTCACCCTCCTCCTCCTCCTCGTCGATGCTGTGATCGATTTCCTCAACGGGATCTGGCACTGGTTCCATGGACGAATCTGGTTTGAGGTGCCAGGGGGGCCGCCACTGGAGACAACCCTTTCTCAGAAACACCCGCTTCGGTTTTGGCCAACCAACACCGAACGGACAAGCGCACTTTGCAAACCCAAGAAAGCCTCAAAGACCTTTACACCCCACCACCCCTTGGCGGCGACACCAACCAACAGCATGGAAGAGAGCAGCGGCAGCAGCGACTCTTCTTCTTCCTCCTCCCACAAGTACCACCAGCGGAGACACGAGACCTATTGCCCACAGCAGGCAGGATGTTGGGATTTTCACAGGAGCATGCAGGGATGGCACTGCTAACAGGCGGACGGGGCGAGCAAACCGAGCCCGAACGGGAGTCGCCGCCGATGCGGAATTCCTCGCAGGAGGCGCAGCTGGACGACGCGTCCACGCACAAGAATCGATACGTGCACTACAGCAAGCGAAAGTGGAGCGATGCGGAAGACCGGCCGTTTACGCGCAAGGAGGACACGGATCTGGGGTGGCGCAAGCAGCAGCGGACGATGGAGACGGACGACAATGCTGAGGTGGCCGGCCGAAAAAAGTTGCCTCTCAGTGCCCAAGCGCTGCAACTGGGCCAGGACGACGCCATGGTGTGCCACAGCACAAGCAGCAGCCGCGCGAGTGGTGGCACTGGAACTGGCAGTGGTCGAGGTGGTAGCAGTAGCAGTAGCAGTGGTCGTAGGAGCAGCAACGAGATGATGATGGAGGTGGAGGAGGAGAACGTGGACGAATTGATGGCCCAGCTGCTGGACAGCCTGCACGAAGACGAACGCGTGCAGCTGCACCAACTGGAAGCCATTGGAGACGATGACACGGTGGCTGAGGGGTCGTTTGGCCATGTGCTTCAACGTACACTGTACAACGAAGCACACCCGGACGGAGTGCGTGTGGCGGTCAAGGTGATGCGTCTGGCAGACGAACGCGCACCCACACGCACCGAAGTGCTGCAGTTTGCCAGAGAGGTACACATGCTGCAAAAGGCCCAACACGACCACGTCGTGCGCTTCTACGGGGCAGGAGCAGAGTGTGAGGAAGATGACGACGGCGACGAGGGTGGCAGCAGCAGCAGCAGCAGCAGCAGCAGCAGCAGCAGCAATGACAATGACACACGACATCGCTGTGGTGGTGGACGTGAGGATTTGGACGACGACGATGATGATGACGGAGCACTGGAGGAGGAGGAGGAGGACGGGGAGGAGGAGGTAGACGAAGGCGAACGAGTTACGAAGCGGCGTGGCAGGTACAGTTTGTTTCTGGTGACCGAACTGCTGGAATGTGGCGATCTGAGCATGCCCAGCGGATTGCACAGGGACGGCGCAGACGGTGCAAGCAATGCAGCAGCAGCAGCAGCAGCAGCAAACGGCACTATCTCCTGGGTCGTGGTGGGCTGATCTGCAGCATCGGCCTGGGTGTCGCCAACGCCCTCAACTGGCTCCATGAGTTGGGCATGGTGCACCACGACGTCAAGTGCAGCAATGTGCTGCTGGACCGCAACTTTGAACCGAGGCTGTGTGACTTTGGCCTGGCCAGCATGGCCGAGGAGCATGAGAAGCGCACTGTGGGCGCCGCACGGTACCTGGCACCAGAAATCAAGCGAGGCGAAGCGTTTGACGCAAAGGTCGACGTGTATGCCTTTGCCCTCATGCTGTGGGAGATGATTGCAGGCAGGCAGGCGTTTGCACAGTACGGCAACGACTCGTTGCGCGAGCTGGCTGCACGCGTCGCCGACGTCGAGTCTCCCCTACGCGAGAGCCTGGATGGCTGGCAGTTCCACGACATGCCCGACGACCTGCTCCAGCTCATCCGTGACTGCTGGGCCGCACGCGGATGCGACAGACCCGCCATGTCCGAGGTTGTCGAACGCCTCGCCGCCATGGATTGCCAACCTGCAACCTCGGAAGACTGCAGCTGGCTTTGGGACCATCGGTTCATCCGTGACCTCACCGTTAGCACCAGCTACGACGATCTGGCAAACATCATCGAATGAAGAACAAAATTGATTGCGCGCAAAGCTGCTGCAACGCGTTCAAACACCAGAAGGTCCATGTTGAGGCGCAAGAGCTGTGGAACGTGTTTCATTCTCCGTGAGAGGACATTCATTCAACACATCTCAGTGACCCACGTGCAGGTGTGCCGTGGCGTGGTGACGTTGGCCATCCTTGGGCGACGTGCCATGCATGGTGCCCTGCAGGGCGCTGACGGTAGCCAGGTCCGACGAGGTGCGCTTGCGATTCGACTTGCGTCCTACAGACACGCTGGCCACTGCGCCAAAGCCTCCCATGCCGTCAACAGCAGCTGCGGCTGTGGGCGACTCGCCACGCACGCTTTCTTCCCGCTCCTTGTCCAGCTTGAGCAGATCGGTGGCGCCAGAGAATTTGTCCAACTGTTGCAGCTCAAACTCCTTGAACTGCTCCAGGTCGTTCATCAGCAGGTCACGCGACCAGCGGCGTTGCTTGCGTACGTTGAAGCTCACCTTTGTGTCGCCGTCCTTCTTGGCCTGCTCTTCCTCTTCCTTGGTCTGCGTGATCTGCAGCATGATGTTCTTGTCCGAGTCGTGCAGGTCGCGCTGCACAAGGAAGATTTCGAGAATGAGGGCCACCACCAAGTTGACCACAATCATGACCACAATGATGGTGAAAATGACAAAGAAGTACGACGCGTACGGGTTCGTGGCTTCCATGTGCGCGTACATCACGCCATGCCAATTGCTTGTCGTCAGCAGCTGGAACAGCACAATGTACGACGAGCCAATGTTGTCAAAGTTAAAGTCCTTGATGGACGAGGCGTACGTGCCCTGCGCAGCTGTGCGGTGCGCAATCTTGGCATACGCGCCGCCAAACACCTCCATGCCGATGCCTGCGAAGAAATAGAAAATGATGATGATGAGGAAGCACATGGTGGTGAACGCAGGCACAATGCGCACAAACGTGCTGATGAGCACGCGGAAGCGGCGGCCCGTGGCAAACACGCGCAGCGAACGGAAGCCGCGCACGAGCTTGAGCAAGCGGAAGACGACCACCAGCCGTGCCGAGCCTGCGCCTTGGCCATTGGTGAGCACAAACGGGAGCACAAACGACACCCAGCTCATGACGACAATGAGGGCGTCAAACTGGTTCCAGCCGTCGCTGAAGTAACCGTGCAGGCCGAGGGCAATCAGCTTCAGGAACATTTCCAGCGTAAAGAGGCACAGGATGATGAGGTCAAACGTGTCCAGCACCGCCTCTTCTTGTGCGCTGATGCCGTACCGGTACAGGCAGAGCACGATGGTGTTTACAAGGATGAGGACAAGCACACCTGTGGTGAAGGCAGAGTGCGTGGTGATCTTCTGAAACGTGTCGCGATGCAGGTTCTCGTTGCACCACTTGCGCCAAGTGGCCGGGAAGAAGAGGTCGATGTCGGTGAGCTTGGTGAAGCGCAGGAGCATGAGGTCACAAAACTCAAAGAATTCGAGGACGTCAATGGTGCCGCTGTTGTCCGTGTCCAGGGTCTCGAACAGCAGGCGGATCTGCCGAGGCAAGATGTCTGGCTTGAGCTTGATCATGAGGCTCTCCCACACCTCGAGGGTGACGTAGCCCTTGCCCTCGTCGAGGGTGTGGAAGGCGGCCATGAGTGCGCGGCGTTCCTTGACGCGGTCGTGGAGGACCTGACGCTGCATCTGGACCTTGTAGGCGTCGTAAACGACGGCAATGAGCACAGAGAGACCGATGTACAGGCCGATGACGATGAAGATGATGAAAAACAGGGAGTAGGCCGGGGACTGGCGATAGGCCGGCACCATGACGCCTGGGTAGTTTTCGGTGGTGATGAGCGCAAACAGGGCGAGGAGAGCAGAGGGAAAGTCGTCAAAGTTTTCGATGGCGACGCTGCCGTCCGGGTTGCGGTAAACGCCTGCAAAGAGCTGGACGCCGGCGATGGCAAAGACGATGAGGAGGCCGAGGATGACGCCGGCCATCTCGGCAATGTTGGGCACGGTCTTGACAAAGGTGTTGAGCACGTTGCGCATCTTGTGGTGAAAGATGAGGAGGAGCAAGCCGCGGAGCGGGCGTGTGATGTGCACGGTGGCGAAGCCCGAGGCGCCGTAGATGATGGTGTCGATGAGGAGGACGAGGGTAAAGATGAGTTGGAAGTAGTTGCGCTTCTTTTTGAAGAAGTACTTGGGCCCCATCTGGTAGAAGTTCATGGCAAAGTCTGTCAGTTCGACGACGATGCAGCACCATTCGATGATGTAGGCAATCATCTCGTAGGGAGATGTGTTTGTGGACCGGAGGGCGGAGGAAGGCGACTCGAGGACAATGACACACATGTGGAGGAGGACGGCCAGGTAGAGGAGTCCGCGCCACTGGTCGCTGAACATAAAGTTGTACACGCGGAGAGGCCACTTGGAGAGACGGTGAGATTTGACGGTACGGCCATTGATGGCTTCGTTGATGTAATGTGTGGCACGGTCGAGGCGCTGCTCGGCCGTCTTGGGCTGCGACTTTGTGTGAAGCCAGAAGCCTCCCTTGTCCTTCTTCTTCTTCATTGGAGTGGCACCATCGAGGGAGCCTGCTGCGTCGGCCATCTCTGCGTCCTTCTTGGCCGAGGTTTCGTCTGGAGGAGGAGTTGTGTCATGTGCATGGGGGGGCGGTGGGTTGCACGGGGGAACGAGGGGGCATCAGTGTCAGAAGTGGGTGTGTGTGGGAGCACGGCAGACGGGGGAACGGGGTGAGAGGGACGTCGAGGGATCGGCAGGCAGGAGGGGTGGACATACGCTGGACAATGAGGCGATCGAGGTCATGGGCACTGGACTTTTTCGAGCCTCGGAGGTACTGGTCGAGGGCGACGTTGTCGGCCTGCTGGACAATGTTGCCGACAAGGCCGACTGTGGGAGACGGGAGGGATGGACGGGTTGGGTACAGGAGCAGTGTGTGAGCAGACTGGATAGGGAGGAAATGGGAGGTGGGCGCTTGACGGGCGGGGAGGAAAAGTGCGCTTTTTCACAAAAACATGCGTCGGCTCACAGGCGTGCAATTTCGGGACGTGTGTGCAAGGGTAGACAGGGAGAGGAGGCAAGGGGAAAAGGGCCAAGGGACGTCAGGGCAGAGGGTGGCCCAGGGACGACATGTGGGAGGTGGCAGATGCGCAGGGATGGGAAATGGGAAGCGAAGGAAGCGAAGGCGAGGAGGCGGTTGAGAAATGAAACGGTGGAGTTGGGAAATCCGAGCCAAGAAAGGCAAACGGCGGCTCAAGGCAAGGCCAAAGCAAGTTGCGGGCGAGAGGAGGGCACTTACGTCCTTGGAGGGCCATGGCAACCTCGTTCTTGTTGCGGAGAAAGAGGGGCTGGTGTGGTTCGGCCTGTGTGGAGCCGCCGGAACGTCGCTTGACCTTGTTCATGGCGCCCTTGAGAGCCTTGGTGGCCTTGTTTCCCTTGTTTTCCTTCTTCTTGTGCTCTTTGCTGAGGTCACCGAGACGCATGACACGATCGAGCTCAGGGTTCTTGCGAGCGGCACTGCCTCCGCGCAAGGAGGACTTCAGTTCCATGGCCTGTGCGACGGTGCTGTCGGTGCGCTCCAAACTCGCACCGGAAGGGAAGCGCACATTGCGCGCCGACTTGCGGCGTACAGGTTGTGGCACGGCAGCATCGGTGGCCTTTGTGGCAGATGCGTCGCCCTCAGCTGCGTCTGTGTCCATATTGTCGTCGCCCTGCGGCTCGTTCGAGTCGGCGTGGGGTCCTGCGAGGATTCCGGGATTTGCCTCCCGCTCGTCTTTGTCTTCTTCAGCGTCGGCTTCGTCGTCCTCCTCCTCTTCCTGCTGTGCTGCCTGATGGCCACTGAGCTGGTTATCGCTGTCGTTGCTGCCGTCGCTATCGTCGTCGTCGTCGTCGTCGTCGTCGTCTTCGTCGGCGAGCTGTTGCTCCTCGACTCCGTCGTCGACGGCCGGTGTCTGCGACTGGTCGTCGCTCTCAGCGTCAACACCGGTGTCTGCAGCGTCGCTGGCGTCTGCTGCGTCTGCGGCTTGCATTTGCATAGCCACTGCGTCGGTGTTGGTGTTGGTTGTGTCTTCCAAAGCAATCTCTTCGGCGTCGATGCTGGCGTTGCTCGTGCGCGAGCCGCGGCGATTGAGCGCGCCACGCAGACCCTGGCTACCGTGGCGAACGGCAGACTGGGCTTTACGGATGACGGCTGTCTTTTCCGGAGTACTTCCTGTGTCAGACATTCCAGTCGGTGTCGGTGTTTGTCTGCGGTGGTGGGTGGAAGGTTGGGTGGCGGCGCGCCACCACCCACCAACGCAAACCGAAAACGTGTTGGCCACCCGCGGAGCACAGGCGCCAAGATGAACATTGTGGAGTTTGAAAAGGAGAACAACGCACTGCTGACGTATCTCAAGTACCAAACGGAGGATTTGCTTGTGTGGAGGGCGATCGTGCGGCACAGGCCTGCGATCCTTGTGCCTCACTCGGCCGAGATGGACAAGGTGTTGCCACTGACCAAGGCATTTGCACGCAACCACGTGGCGCTGATGTCAGACGACGTCTCTGGAAGCGAGCAGGACGAAGAAGCCTGGGCTGTGCATCGGCGCTTTGTGACGCTGTCCGGGTTGTCAGGCCTGGTGTTCCCCAAGGACAACCGGTTGACCGTGCTGCAGGCGCCTTCGGGCATTACGTCGCCCTCGCTGTCGCGTCTCAAGACACTGGTGCATTCGGGTGAGTGGGGCGAGAGCGAGGCGTGGTGGGAGAGGGCATCCGCCACGGGGCGTGTACGCAAAGCAAGGATGCTGACTCACAAACGGACACATGGACACCACCGGTGAAATCACACCTCGATGACGCATGGCATGTGTGTGCGCCGTCTGTGTGTGGCCAACCAGATCCCGTGTTTCGGATGTGGGAGCAGCTGAAGGACAAGGCTGCGGCTGCGGCGGCGCTCCACTCGCCGTATGTGATGCGAGAGGCGGAAGTGGAAGTGACGGTGCCGGAAATGATTGCAAACGACCTGCAGATGGACGAGGAGGAGGAGAGGGTGTACACCCTGCCGCTGTATCTGATCTCTGCAGTGGTCAAGTGCGACACGGGCCTGGAGGACGTTGTGGAGAGCAGCGAGGGCAGCGGGAGCAGTGCCGGAGGGGTCAGTGGCACCAAAGACGATGAGAAAGTGCGCACACGGGACGACTCTGCGCTGGCTGGGGGCAGCGGACGTGGGGCGAGTGCAGCGAGGGCGGCTGTGGCGGAGCAGCAGCGCGGCCTGGCGAAGCGAAGCGTGTCCCTAAGCGCAGCACAGGGCAAAGAGAAATTGCGCAAGGAGAACAATTTGCAGATGGCAGTGGAGGAGAGCAGGTCGGCAACAAGCAAGGGTGGCTCGTCGTTCTTCTCGTCCTTGCAAGTGAAGGAACCGCACGTCGGAGGCACAGACGAGGAGGTTCAGGTGACAGCCGAGGGCAGCAGCAGCAGCAGCAGCAGCAGCAGCAGAAGCAGTGGCGATGGAAGTGGAGGAGGAGGAAGCAGTGGCAGCGGAAACACACGGACACGCAAGGCAAGCGATGCAGTGGCAGCGGAAGAGGTGGAACAAGAATCGCCAAGCAAAGAGGGCAAAACGACGACCACGGGCTCCATCAGCTTCCAGAGCTTTCTGTCCAAGATGAAGAACGCAGCCGCAAGAGATGTGGTGATTTCGCTGAAGCAGTTTATTCAGCGGTTTCGGCTGCTGCCCGAGACACTGAGCAGCGACGAGCTCGCGGCAGAGCTGACTGGGTTTATCGAAACGACGATGGAGGAGCTTGTGGAACACCCGCTGTGGCGTAATGCAAGCGAGCTGGAGATGGAAAACACGCTGGAGGGCCTGGAGAAGTATCTGCTGACAAAGGTGTACAACCGTGCGTTTGCGCCACGCGGAGAGACAGACCACGAGAGGGACTGGGAAGTGAGCATGCACCTACGCTGCCTGCAGTTTGTGGGGCCCAAGCAGCTGGACGTGGAGGGGGAGCTCGTGAAGAACGAAAACTTTGAGCTGGCAAAAGGAGAGTTGCAGAAGATCAATTCGTTCAAGGCGCCCCTGGACAAACTGATCTGCATTTTGAACACATGCCGGCTGATTGGTCGCATTTTGGACGCACACAAGGAAGGGGCAGGGGCGGACGAGTTTCTGCCGCTGCTGGTGCTTGTGATTCTGCAAGCGAACCCGCCGCACCTGGTATCGAACCTGGAGTATGTGAGTGCGTTTAGGAATAGCGGAGGCATGGCGGGCGAGACGATGTACTATTACACACAGGTGTGGAGTGCAGTGCAGTACCTGCGGGATCTGAAAGGGGCCAAGCAGTTGAGTGGAATGGAGCAGGAGGAGTTTGACAGGCTGTACCAGGGCAACCAAAAGCGTCTGGAGGCCGAAATGGGCGGAGAGAGTGTAGACGACGAGCACACAGGGCAGTGGGAGGTGGTGTCGAGCAGTGTGCGGCCCACCGGAGTCGGAGAGGCGGGAATGAGCACACCGACACATGGGATGGGCAACAGCAGCGCCTTGGGTGGCTTGGGAGGCAGCAACGTAACGCCGGCCAAGAGCGAACTGGTGCAGGAGCTGGTGCAGCCGGACGATCGCTTTCTGCAGATGGATTTCGACCAGCTGACCATGGCAGACGTGAAGGAGCTTTTGGAGAAGTATCAGAGGTTGGTGCATGAGCGTGATGTGTTGCGTCTGTTGGTGGGGCAGCTGAAGGAGCAATTGGGACAATGAGCGGCGAGTCTGCCAACAAAAAGAAACATCCGTGCAGAGAATGAGTGAGACGTTGAGCCTGGCGGATGCACACGTGCTTGGTTTTGACATGGATCACACGATCATCCGGTACAATGTGGAGTTGCTGGAGTCGATTGTGCACGAGTCGACGTGGGACTTTTTGGAGAAGGAGATCGGGCTGCCGGACGGCGTGACCCGAAGCGAATATGTCCACAACTCGACGACGCGGGGTGTGCTGGTGGACATGGAGAACGGATGGATGCTGCAGATTGGCAAGGATGGCCAGATTCTGCAGGCTCGGCAGGGCCGGGAAATGCAGCCGGAAGAAATTGCCGCGGCGTACGGAGAGGAGATGCGCATTGAGTACGACGCGTTGGCAAGCACAAACACAGATCGTTTCCATGCGTGTCACAGCTACTTTGAGCTGCCCATGCTGGCCATCTTTGGCGAACTGGCGAGCGTGTTTGAAGAGTACAGCGGCTGGGCATGGAGCGACTACAAGGGACTGTACGACACCATCATCAGCAGCTTTGACTTTAACTTTGGAAGCATGACTCGTGGGGTGTTCTTTCCGCGTGTGATGAAGGAGCTGGACCAGCTGATCTACAAGCGGCCGTCAGTGCGCACATGGCTGGAGAAGCTGCACACAGAAGGCAAGGTGGTCGTGTTGGCGACCAACAGCAAGGCAGACTACACGAATTTGCTGATGACACATGCGTATGGGGAGGACTGGCGGTCGTTGTTCGACGTGGTGCTGTGCCGCTGCGGCAAGCCGCGATTCTTCACAGAGAAGCGAGACTTTGTGGAGGTGTTGGACATGGACAATGCTGAGTATGGAGAGACGACGACGACCCTGGAGGTGGGCAAGGTGTATGAAAACGGCACGCAGAGGCAATGATTGCGAGCATCGAGGCGTGGGGCACGTGGGAGATTGGATCGACGGCAAAGGAGGCAAGGTGGACACGTGCGGACAATGACGAGGTGCTCAAGGTGGTCTACTTTGGTGACCACGTGATTGCGGACGTGGTGTCCAGCAAACTGCACTGCGACTGGCACACGGTGGCCATTGTGGAGGAGCTGAACGACGTGGAGGAGACAATGGACAGCGAGGGCAACATGGTGGACGGCAAGGGGACGACAGCAACACGATACGGCGACTGGGGCCATTTCCTGCTCGGCAACAAGGACGACGACGTATTGTCGTACTGGGCACATGTGGTGTGTGACAACGCGTCCACGGTGACTCCGTGTCTCAGCCATCTGGTAGAACTGGAGCTGGACTATGAGCACCAGCCACTGGCTGTGCAGCTGCAGGAGAAGATGGGAGTGGAGATTCCGTCCTCGGTGGACAATTGAAGCGTTCATTTCAACAGCTTGCTCCACTTGGAATGTTTGGAGATGTAGTGTGCGACGTAGGAGCATGTGGGCACGACGGCAATGGAGTTTGTTTCGGCGTGGTTGAGGGCCGCTTCCACAAGGAGGCCAGCAATCCCTTGGCCTCGGGCAGCAGCAGGGGTCTGTGGATGCAAGGACAAAGCGAGAGTGTGTGAGAACAACAGGAATAATGATGGGGGTGGTGAGTCGAGTGGGTGACAAATGCACGTACGACGTGTGGAGCATGTCATAGACGTCGCCTCCTGGCGACTCCTGGAAGGAAAGCTCCGCTTCGCCATTCTCGCCAAGATCGATGAAGAAGCGGCCATAGCCGTCCTTGGGAGGTTCCAACACAACGTCGTCGATGGTGAACCCTTTCTTTTCTTCTTCGGTGGACATGGGGATTGTGGTGGGCTGGCTTTCGCATTGTATTTTGCAAATGCAACAGTATGTAGGCGGATCCTCATTGAACAGCGCACACCTTTGTGTCGTCCGTGACAGACACACCGTCCCAGCGCTTGAGACCGAGGACTTTCATGCCATCTTCGTCGAGTTCGTCGGTGAGGTTTTCCTCGTGCTTCTCCAGCAGGGTGGCCACTGTGAGCGCACGGGCCTTCTCTACAGTCTTGTTGGTCAGAGGCGGCTCTTTCCACATTTTGATATACTGGCAGAGGCGGAAGTTGGTGCTGTTGTTGGGATGGTTGCCGTGCGGCTGGCGAGAGTCCCAGATGACAAGCGAGCCCGCACGCACGGCAATCTTGCGGATGTGGTGGCGCATGGGATCGTCCTTGGGCACAGACACAAAGGAGGCATTGTGTTTCTGGCTCTCGAAAAGGTCGTCGTGAGCCTTGGCCCAGGAGCGTAGCTGCTTGGCGAAGCCAGGGACTGTGTGGAAGCCACCATCTTCTTCCCTGGCGTCGCTGATGGCCAACAGTCCCTGCACAGTGGCATTCTCGCCCATTTGGGCATCGTTGTTCTCCAGCAGGAGGCTGGAGGGCGAAAGCAGCTGGTTGCCGTCCAAATACTCGGTGTATGCCTCTCGTTGCGTGCTCACCGAGTCGTCGTGGGAGTGCAGGCGATGAAAGTACCATGGGTTCAGATCCCAGTGCAGCCACTTTTCGATGGATCTGCGTTTGGGAAACTCGTTGCCGTTCTCGTCAAAGGTGGGTCTCATGGCGCCAAAGCGGTCGACGCTGACGCGCAGTTCGTTGGTGCCCACGGTGAGCTCAAAGGCCTTGCGCAGATTCTTGTTGAGCCTGTTCTTCCAGGCCTGAAGCGCTGTGCAAGGCTGGGAGCTGACGATGCCCATTTGCGCACCAAAGGGCCACCCCTCGTCCCAGGTGCTCTCGTCGTTGCGGTCAACCCCTGAGGAGAGCACTTCGATGGTGTCCCACACCGCGTCGACAGAGGCGTCAATCTCCTCCTGGGTCAGGATGTCCCGCACGACGACAAAGCCAAAGTCGTTGAAGAATTCCACGAGGGCTTCCTCGTCATCCAAAGCAAAGGAGGGAAAGAAGCCCTCTTCGTCGTTGTCAATCTCGGGATAGTCGAATTCGACCTCTGCAGAGGCCAGTGTGGTGGTCCTGCTGGCCGTATGGCCGTGTTTGGAGCTCATGATTGGAACGGAGTGCGTTGGATTGGATTGAATTGCGTGGAGCCAGTGGATTGATTGCGACACCAGGAAATGAGGATGTATTCTACTGTATGACGACATGAACCCACCACGACCGTGCATGGCATCACCGCCCCACAAAGCACCAGTCGATGGCAACAGGTTCGCCGTACACGTTCTTGCCCTGGCATTCGTCCAAGGCAGCCTTGGCTTCGTTGTAGTTGTCAAAAGTGACCCACGCATGACCCATGGACGCCCCCGTGCGTCTGTTGAGCGGGAATCGGACTCCCTTGACATCAAAGTCGCCAAAGAGATCTTCGACACTTTCCTCGTCGCTCTCTGTGTGGAGGCCAGACACAAAGAGGACAAAGCCTTCCTCGGCTGTATCATTGGTGGGTACGTGAAGCGCCCGTGGGCGTGAGTGTGTGCTTGCAAACGGACCTCATGCACGGAGAGAGGCCACAAACTCACACTCGACAGGTTCGCCGCGCGCCGCGTGTCCTCGTCCGGCGTCAAAGTGGCCCGAGGAGCCACCGTAGCGCTGAGAGACGTCGGAACGCATGCTGAAATCGCTGCCGCGGCCTTTGATGACAATCTCGCTGGCGACAGTGGCTGTGTTGGAAGTGTGGGTGAGATCTGGCTGTGGCGGCGAGGTCGGAGAAGGCGAACGGACGTCCTCGGCATGGGCCGGGGACACGGGATGGTCAACAACGAGCACTTGACCGTCGACAATGTCTACGGCAATGTCAAGGTCGTCGGGGTGGGTGGCCATGGGGAGGAAAGAGTGCGTGGGCAAGCGCAGCGCGAGCTGCGGCAGCAAAAAGCAGCGATGGGCCGGCGAGGACGCAATCAACGGCGCAACCGTAGTGCAGCGAAGGAGATTAACATGGATGTGTACGATGCAGAAGAGGGGAGGGACAACCGCACGGAGAGGCGAGTGACGGCGCGTGAGGATCGGCCTCAAAACTACGAGTACCAGCTGCCGGCTGACTTTGAGGACGAGGAGATTGATGAAGAGCTGGCGTTTGGTGAAGAGGACGACGGAGACGATTTTGCGTATGGGGTGCATTCTTCGTCGCGCTGGTCGATTTCCGAGCCGAGCAAGGGGCCCTCGGTAGGTGAAACATGCAGCGCAAATCCGCCCGTGAGGAAGTCGGGACGCAGGCTGACACGGACGGAACCACACAGG
The DNA here is from genome assembly GCA_026936335.1 of Mantamonas sphyraenae. Classification (NCBI taxonomy): domain Eukaryota; family Mantamonadidae; genus Mantamonas; species Mantamonas sphyraenae. The sequence continues at coordinate 174,461 of JAPMXV010000023.1, forward strand.
ATCTGCTTGGGGAGGATTCGGAGAGCGAAGACGATTTCGGGGCTGAGGACACGCTGAACAGTGACGAGAGCGATGAGGAGGAGGGTGGGGTGGACATCTCAAGCATGCTGGACGAGAAGCCGCAAGAACGTGCGGCACACGACCGGTTGGTGCGCAAGATTGTGTCTGCAAGCCGAGGGCCGCGAGACAACGAGGCAGGCTTGGAGAGCATTGCCGCACTGAGGAAGCAGCGCAAGGGAAGGGGTCGCGGACCGGCAGGACCAGAGGCAGAATTTCCAGGCATGGAGGGAGGCGCACAGGAGGAGCTGGAGCTGGACACGCTGCTGGAGGGACTGGACACGACGGTGCCCGGGTATAGCAAGCTGAAGAAGCAGGTGAAGAGTCTGCAGAAGCGCGGACGAGCGGGGGCGGCGGACGAGTTGCTGGAAACGCCTGTGGACAAGGTGGTGACGGAGCGCATGACGCGTCAGGTGTCGTACGATCAAACAAACAACTATCTGAAGCGGTGGCAGTCTGTGGTGAAGATGAACCGCGAACGGCACACGCTGGATCTGACGAAAGAAAAGGTGCGGGTGCCTGCACCGAGCACAGGCAGCATGGTGGAGAACCACGAGGCACGCAGCGAGATGGAACGCGAAGTGCAAGAGCTGCTGATGGCATCGGGGATGCAGGAGCAGGAGCTTGCGCGTGCAGAAAAGCTGGCGTTGAACAAGCTGGACCCGAAGCAGGTGGAGAAGCGCAATCAGGAGCTGGCGCGCATGAAGTCGTTGCTGTTTCACCACGAGCAGAAACGCAAGCGGATGAGCAAGATCAAGAGCAAAACGTACCGAAAGATTCGCAAGAAGCAGCGAGATCGGCTGCAGGCGAAGCTGGAGGATCTGGATCCAGAAGCGGCGGAGGAGCGTGCGATGAAGCAAGAGTACGACCGGATCAAAGAACGCATGTCGCTGAAGCACAAGAACACAGGACGATGGGTCAAGCGTGCGCTGCGCAAGGGGATCCGCAACGAGGGCACGCGTGCAGCCATTGCGGAGCAGTTGAATATGAACGCGGAGCTGGAGCGCAAGATGCGCAACGCTGATGGAGAAGATGGAAACTCGAGCGACGAAGTGCTGGAAATGGACTCCGAGGAGGAGGAGGAGTTCTACTCGTACCTGCAGGACCAGGGTCTGTCGATGGAAGACGTGCCCGAGGTGCGGAAACGCAAACGGGGCGGCGAGGACGACGAAGACAGCGAAGACGAGGAGGAGGACAGCGACAGTGAAGGCGAAGATGACGAAAAGGCACAGCGGCGTCGTGCGGTGAAGGAGCGACTGCGCAAAATGCGACGCATGATGGACCCCAGCGAAGATGCGCCGGAGGTGCCGACCAAGGGCATCTTTGGGATGAAGTTTATGCAGCAAGCGATGGAACGAGAGCGTAAGGAGGCGCAGGAGATGTTTGAGAAGTTTGGGGAGGACTACAAGAACATGGACGACCTGGACAAGGCAGAAGCAATGGAGCAGGGCGGAGAGAGCTCGGATGGAGAGGATGGAGCGGAGGACGACGAGGCGCTGTACGACAGCGACGAAGACGCGGTGGACAGGCGTGCACGTGAGCGCCGTGAACGAGAGGCACGGGCAGAAGCAGCCGCAGACGCAGAGATGGAGGAGGAGGCGGAGGAGGCGGAGGAGGCACGGAAGGAGGCAGCAGAAGCAAAACGACGAGCAGGGGCTGAGGCATTCCGAGAATCGTTTGCAGGCGGCAGCTTGGAGTTGGACCGAGTTGGCCTGTCTGGAGGGCATCGCACGCGCACCGGTGGGCACGTGGGCGTCGGCAAAGAGGTGACGAGTGATGAGATGGGCGGCCTGGCTGGCAAGCCTGGCAAGAAGAAGAAAGAGAAGAAGGGGAAGAAGGGTAGTGAGAAGAAGAGTGGTGGAGAACAGGCACAGGGGATGGTGATGGAAGAGGAGGAGAGCGAGGAAAGTGAGGCGGAAGAGGAGGTGGAGGATGAGGAAGACGAGGAGGAGGATGGAAACGGAGGTGACAACCCGTGGCTTGCAGTGGACAGGGAGGCGCAGGGCAAGTCGGAACGTGTCAAGGCGCTGCAGGAGGAGGACGAGGAGGAAAAGGTGGTGATGATTGACAACAACACGGGCATCGACATGAACAAGGGCAACGACGGCGTGGAGGGGGAGGAGGATGAAGAGGATGAGAACGAAAACATGCTGTCGCTGAGGAGCTCGCAGAACCAGGAGATCCTGAGACAGGCGTTTGCAGACACGGGTTTGGAGGTTGCGTTTGCAAAGGAAAAGGCAGCGCAGGTGGAGACGGAAAACCCGGAGGAAGATGTGAAGGAGAGGCGAGGCTGGGGCGAGTGGACAGGACGAGGTGTGAAGCTGAGCAAGAAGAAGCAGGCGTGGAAGAAGAAGCAGCTGAAGGCTCGGAAGGAGGCAGTCGCAGTGGCGGCGGCGGAGGCGCGAGGCAAGCGGAAGGATGCAAAGCTGAAACACGTGATTATCAACGAAAAGAGAGACAAAAAGGCGGCCAAGTACATGCTGGACAACCTGCCCCATCCGTTTGCGAGCAGGGCGCAGTACGAGAGGACGATTGCGCATCCGCTGGGCTCGGAGTGGAATGCGGGCAACGCGCACCGCAACATGACGCGACCCGAGGTGATTACACAACGGGGACAGGTCATTGACCCGATTAGTTTTGACCAGGCGAAGCACGACGTGCTTGTGAAGCGAGAGAAGAAGCGAGTGCGAGGCGAGAAGCTGGCACAGACATTTGGACAAAAGAAGGCGGCGCTGGGCAAGGCGCTGGCAAGTGCAGAGACGCCGGCAAACCCGCACAGCAGGAGGCAACGCATGAAGCGGAAGGAGCAGAAGCAAAAGCGCAAAGGGATGGGGAGTGGATGAGCGAGAGCCAAAGCAACAAAACAGAGAAGTGTGCAAGCATGGGAGTGCCAGCATACTTTCGTTGGTTGACGAGAAAGTACCCAAAGGTGTTGGAGGATGCCAAAGAGGACGAAGGGACGGTGTTGGACGGGGTGCGGGTGCCGCCTGTGTTGCAAGAGGCCAACCCGAACGGACGGGAGTTTGACTGCCTGTATCTGGACATGAACGGCATCATTCATCCGTGTTGCCACCCGGAGGGGCGTGTAGGTTTGGGTGGAAAGTCAAGACGGACTGAGGCGGGGCGAGAGAAGAACATGCATGGCTGACACAGGCGGGCTCCCACACACACAGCCGGCGCCCGGAAGCGAAGCAGAGATGATGAAGGAGGTGTTTATGTACATCGACAGGCTGTTCTCGATTGTGCGTCCGCGCAAGCTGTTGTTCATGGCCATCGGTAAGTGTGCGCAACTTGAGCGCAACTTCCAGATTCCGGCGAGGATGGTGGGTGGCGGGGCACAGCGCAGCAGCTGACAGGAAGAGGGCACACACAATGCACACACACACAGATGGTGTGGCACCGCGTGCAAAGATGAACCAGCAGCGATCGCGCCGGTTCCGTGCGGCACAGGAGGCTGCAGTTGCGGCACAGGTGGAGGAGGAGCTGCGGCAAAAGTTCCTGAAGGAGGGCAGGCCGGTGCCGGAGAAGAAGGAGCACTGGGACAGCAACGTAATCACGCCCGGTACACAGTTTATGGACGAGCTGGCGCAGGCACTGCGTTTCTACGTGCGCAAACGGCAAGAGGAGGAACCTGCGTGGCGAGACATCAAGGTGATCCTGAGCGACGCGAACTGCCCTGGTGAGGGTGAGCACAAGATCATGGAGTACATCCGTGCACAACGCAGTGACAAGGACTACGACGTGAACACGAGCCACGTGCTGTACGGCCTGGACGCAGATCTGATCATGCTGGGACTGGCCACGCACGAGATGGACTTTACGCTGCTGCGTGAGGTGATTTTCTTCAACAAGAACCAGAAAGCATGTGCCATTTGCGGCTCGACATCGCACCCTGCGGCCAAGTGTCCGCGTACGATGAGCAAGGACGCAGGGGGAGGCGACGTGAAGCTGGGAATGGAGGACGAGGACGAGGACGAGGTGGAGGATCCGAGGCGCAATGCGATTGCGTACATGAAGCCCTTCCAGCTGATGAGCCTGCCTGCGCTGCGGCAGTATCTGGAGTACGATTTGGTGCGTCCGCTGCATGGGAAAGGGTGGGATTTGGAACGTGTGCTGGACGACTTTATCTACCTGTGCTTCTTTGTGGGCAACGACTTTCTGCCGCACCTTCCATCGCTGGACATCTACGACGGGGCCATTGACATCCTGATGGACCTGTACAGGCGAATGCTGCCGGATTTGCCGGACTACCTGACCGAGTCTGGCGAACTGAACATCCCGCTGGCGCTGAAGTTTGCCCGGGAGCTGGGGTCTGTAGAGGACGAGATTTTCGCGCGGCGCAAGCTGCAGGAGGAGAAACGGAGGCGGGAGAAGGAGGCACGTGAGCATGATCAGGAGATGCGAAAGCAGGCGGAACAAGCGACGTCGTCGTCACGTGCAGCACAGGCACAGGCGCAGGCACAGGCCATGGACACGGAGGCTGTGAAAAAGGCCAATCAGAGTGCGGCAGCCAAGCTCAAGGCGCAGCTGGCGGCCAAGGAGCGGGAAGCGGCGGAAGAGTTTAACCGGCGGGCGGAGGAGAACAACAAGGACGCGGGGAAGAAGAAAGTGGGTGTGCGGATGATGCCCATGGCCATCACGGGCTCGGGTGAGATGGAGGTAGAGGGAAAGGTGAAGAAAGTGGAGGAAAAGGTGGAGGAAAAGGTGGAGGGAAAGGAAGAGATGGAGGTGGAGGCCTCGGTGGCAACGGAGGCGACAGAGGAGGAGGACGAGGAGGAGGAAGAGGAGGACGCAGAGGCGGCAGAGGACGCATTCAAGGCGGCGGTGAAGGAAGAGGTGAAGGCCAAGATGGCATTGGATGGAGAGGACAAGGTACGGCTGGGTGAAGACGGATGGAAGCAGCGGTACTACCTGGACAAGTTTCCGCACTACGAGCCAAAGGAAGACAAGGCGTTTCGTGCACAATTGGCACTGAAGTATCTGGAGGGGATGTGTTGGGTGTTGAAGTACTACTACCAGGGCTGTGCATCGTGGCGTTGGTTCTATCCGGAGCACTACGCGCCGTTTGCGTCGGACCTGGGCGACCTGCCAGACGACACGACGATTACGTTTGAGCTGGGCGAGCCGTTTACGCCGTTTGAACAACTGATGGGCGTGTTTCCGCTGGCGAGTTCGCACGCAATCCCAAAGCAGCTGCGGCAGATGATGGACAAGGAGCCGCTGGTGCAGTTTTACCCGACCAAGTTTGAGATTGACCCGAATGGGAAGAAGCAAGCGTGGTTGGGTGTGGCACTGCTGCCGTTTATCGACGAACAGGTGTTGCTGGGAGAGATCCAACCTGTGGAGCGAGCGCTGGAGGCGGAGGATCCGGAGCTTGCACGACGCAACGGGCTGGTTGCACACCAGGAACTGTTTGTGTACTGCGAAGAGGACGACGAGCAGCTGGAAGACGACCAGACGCAACGATCGGACGTGGCGCAGCTTGCCTACGAGCTGTACCGTATGCCGCAGCTCATGAAGATGTTTGGGGGCGAGGATAGCGAAGAGGGGCGTGAGGAGTGCAAACTGGAGGCCAACTGGGCGAAGCATGGGGTCAAGGGCGTGGTGAAGTACTCTACGGACCACGTGGGTCTGGGCATGACGGTGGAGAGCCCGCAGGCGGCACTGGGCATGGAGGACATTGACGAGAATCATGTGTTGTTGGGCAACTACTACGTGCCGAAGAACGTGAAGCACCAGAGTGTGCTGCTGCCCAAGACACGCATGCTGCTGCCGTTGGACCAAAACGATCTGGCGGGCAAGCCGCGCGGACGTGCACACATCCTGCAGCACAGGCATCTGGACACAGGACGAAACCTGGGCGGGGGCTACGCAGCCAAGATGGTGAATGTGAGGCACGACAACTATGGGCGTGAAGGGTTCCAGCAGCGGCGCAACTACCAGGATCACAGCCAGCCGTTTGGGTACCGTGGAGGAGGACGCGGTGGAGGGCGAGGCGGCGGCGGAAGAGGGCGCGGACGAGGAGGATACCACGGTGGGCAGCCGTACGGGCAGCCGTATCAACACGGGCAGTCGTACCAACAGCACCATCGTGGAGGATACAATGTGGATCGAGGGCAGCACAGGGGCGGCTACGGGCAGCAGTTTGTGCCTCAGCAGCCATACAACCAAGGCACGCAGTTCCATCATCCTCAGTCGTATGGAAACAACCACAACCACAACTACGGCTACAACCAGGGGTATTCGACACAGGGCGCACGGCAACATACGTTCTTTGGCGGACCTCAGGGACAACCGCAGCCGCAGCAGCAATTCGGAGGGGGAGGAGGATTCGGTGGGATGCAGCAGCAGCAGCCGCAGCCTCAACAGCATGTGTTTATGCCTCAGCAGCAGCAGGGGATGGCGTACATGCCATTTCCACAGGGTCAGGGGCATTTTGGAGGTGGAGTGCAGCCGCAGCCGTCGCAGCCGAGGATGCAGAGTTGGAGCAACAACAGCAACAGCAGCAGTGGGAGTGGGAGTGGGAGTGGGAGTGGAGGAAAAGGCAAGAAGAAGCAGTTTGTGCGCAAGGGTTGAAGGGTTGAGGGAAACAAAAGGAACAAAACTGCTCATTCGTTGGATTCTTCTGGCTCTCCGAACGGATCGGCTTCGGCGACGAGCGCGTTGGGTCCGTCGTCTTCATCGTCTTGGTAGTCGTCGATGTGGTCGACAAAGGCGTCTGCGTCGTCGTGATCGCCGTCCGCGTCGTCTTCGTCGTGGTCCAGAAAGTCGTCCAAGGCGGCAAGGTCCTCCTCGGTGACTTCGACAAATTGATCAAGATCTTGGTAGTCATCGAGATGGTGCTTCTCCGCTTGCTGTTGTTGCTGCTCGTCGTGGGTGACTGGGTCTGGAGAAGAGGAGGACGAGGCGTCGTCGACAAAGTCGGCCAATGTGGCGCCGCCCTGGACCATTTCGTCCATGTTTGCCTGCTTGCGTTCAGGGATGTGATCGCCCTGGCCGAGTTGGTCGAGATTGCGCTGGAAGCGGGCACGGAACTGGTCTGTGGCGAGGTCGAGGGGACGGTAGCCGGCTTTGTTGAGGACGGTGAGATCGGCGCCTCCTTCGTGGTAGACGGTCCAGGAGGCGTCAAACTTGCGGTACTGGGCAAACACATGGAGGGGTGTGAAGAGGTCGTTGTCGGCGAGTGTACAGTTGGCGCCTGCGTTGATGAGGAGCGAGAGCAGCTGCTCGTTGTCGGTTTGGAAGGCGCCGCAGTAGAACAAAGGGGTCCATCCCTGGGCATCCTGCAGGTCTGGGTTTGCACCGTGGTCGAGAAGCAGCTTGCAGATTTCCAGGGCCTCCTTGCGCTTGTCCGGCTCGACTTGCTGCACAAGGGTGTGCAGAGGCGTGTCCCCTTGTGTGGTTTGTGCGTTTGCATCTGCACCGTACTCCTCGAGGAGGAGCTTGACCATGTCGACGAGGGAGTTTGCGGCGGCATAGTGGAGGGGTGTCTTTCCGCCGTGGTCGGTGGCGTTGATATTTGCCTCGTGACCCAGCAGCTGCCAGGCAAGATTGAGCTTCTGCTGGCTGCGTGCGCAGTGGTGGAGAGCCGTGCAGCCTTCCTTGTCCTTGAGTTCAGTACGTGCGCCGGACTCCAACAGAATCTGGGAGATAGGATGGAAAGGAGTGGGTGCAATGGCGGGGTGAGGAGGGACGAAAACATGGTGGGGAGGGGCAGCGGCTCCTGCGAGGAGCGAGGGCATGGAAGTGTGCAGTGCGACGGAAAGGGATGGGATGGATTGGGTGGGAGGAGAGAGAGACAGAGAGAGAGGAGGAGGGAAGCGGTTGGAGAAGAGAGACTGACCTGAACGGCACGTGCAGCCCTGTTTGCGTGGGGGCCGATGCAAGCGAGAATGAGAGGTGACTTGCCGTCGACCTGGTCGTCCATGTCGACGGAACCACGCGCAAGCAGGACTTCGATGACACTGTCCTGTGCGTAGAAGCAGGCGAGGTGAAGCGGGGAAAAGCCTTCTGCATCGGTGGAGTCTGTGTCGGCGCCGTGGTTGAGGAGAAGGTCGGCCATGACAACGTGACCAAAACGTGCGCACTCGTGGAGGGGAGTCTTGTCGTCGGCCATGCCCTTGCCATTGGGGTTTGCTTTGCAGTCTTCGAGGAGGTGTTTGGCCACTTGGAGGGCGTTGTTGCGTGCACATAGGAGGAGCGGAGTGACACGGTCTCGGGTCAGTTCGGCGCTTACGGACGCGTTGACCTGCCGTGTGTGTTCGGCGGTAAATGCCTTTGCGTTCTCCAGATTGTCCTGGGCGCAGTCGTTGGCAAATGTGTCAAAGGCGTTGCCCATGGTGGCACGACGGGGGTTGGAATGGGCGAGCTGGGGGAGTGCCTGAGTTGTGCGCAGGCTGCTCAAACGCAAAAATGTCCACGAGGAGTTCCGTGGGGCCGCTGGAGACACGGCATCAGCAAATGATGGCTGTGGAGGAGAGTCTGTTGCATGCCAAGCGGCATGGCAAGTATCTGATGCTGCGTAGACTGTGCATGTACGAGAAGGAGAAGGAGAAGGAAATGGGACAGGAAGAGGTCAGAAAAGTGGCCAAGGCAAAGGTGCAGGCGTACCTTCAGCTGCGCTCGCTTCTGCTGTCGCACAAACGGCACATGATTGAGCAGAACCTATCGCGTAGCAGCGTCGTGGCCAAAATGGCCGAGAGTGCAGACGGGTAGGTGGCTTTGTGTGCTGGAGCCGGAACGAAAGCTGGGACGGCGGGCTTTTGCGGCTGGAAACGCTGACGCACAGGGATGTGGTGATGGGCGGTGTGGCGTGTGGGGACACACAGACGAGCATGGACAAATATTGACGAGGTGTCGGACCGGGCGTCGTCTGTGTCGCACTCGTCGTTCTACGAGGACGGCGACGTGATGCCGCTGGAGCCGAGCGACATTGACGCGCAGCTGGTCAAGGCAAAGAGCAAGAAGCAGGCGGAGACACTGGAGGAGGCGTATGCATTCCGAGGGATGCATCACATCTTTACACACGCAAAGGACGCAGTGACGTGCGTGCAGTTTGGCAACGAAGATCGGGATCTTCTTGCGTTTGGCAGTCTGGACGGAACGATCACGGTGGCGACGGCCATGTACTCGCCAGGCATTGCCACCATCCTGGCTGGCCACAGGAAGGGGGTCACCGACATACAATGGAGCAGCGGGAACGACTATCTCCTGAGCAGCAGCAAAGACGGAACGCTGCGTTTGTGGACGCCATCGCCGGGCAAATGTGTACGTACGATTGAGGACGGGAAGCAGGCTGTGAACTGTTGTTGCTTCCATCCGCTGAACGCAAACATGATTGTGTCTGGAAACGAGCGAGGCCAGCTGCGGTCATACAATTTCAGCACGGGCCTGCAGCTGGACAAGACGAGCTACACAGGAGCCATCACAGCGCTGCGCTTCTCCATGACAGCGTACGGGGCGATTTTGTTTGTGGGCACGAGTAAGGGCAAGATGGGCGCATACACGGTGGACCTGCAGTCGGGCTCATTCAGCAAGGTGTTTCGCATGTCGGTGGGAGGAAAGGACGACCATGTGACGAGCATTGCGTACAACAACTACCTGGGCACGCAAGCACACCCATTGCTGCTGGTGAACATTAGCGGGAGCAACGCAGTGCACGTGTTTGAGTTGACAAGCAGCAGCCGAGGCAACGTGGAGGCGCAGGTGCTTCGCACGTATGGCATCCAGCACAGGCATCATGGTTTGCGCTCTGTGTTTTGCCCTTTAATCCCATTCAACCGCAAGGGGGCATGTGTTGTCAGTGGCTCTGAGGACGCGACTATTTATGTGTACGACATCACGGACACGCGCGGCGGCGGGTTGGTCAACACACTGTTGGGCCACAACGGGCCCGTGTTGGCCGTTCACTGGAACTACGACGAGTCGCTGCTGGTCTCTGCCGATTTGGCAGGCACGGTGATTTTGTGGAAGCGGATGGACTTTCAGATCGCAGAGCGGATTTTGTGAGGCGGGTTCATCTTCATTCGCGAAAACACTTTGTACAGCGTGTGTTGGCACATCCAATCTCCTGTCTACGCCGTGCTGGTGGAGCTGTTGCTGTTGATGAGGCGCGAAATACCTGTGCCGACGCCCGAGGCGGCAAGGGTGATCATGCTCTTGATAAAGGCGTCGTTGACCTCAAAACCAAGGACTTTGAAGTTCATGCGCACGCCGCGGAGGACAATGATGAGGTTGTTGAGCATGTTTGCGACCTCGCGGGAGTACTGGCGCTGCTGGATGGACAGTTGCGGGTTGACAACCTCGAGGTTGGCGTCCCACTGGCGGTCGCTGATGACCATCTCATGACCCTTGAGGAGACGGTTGATTTCAGCGCCGACGAGGATGGTGCGGATGAGGAAGGAACTGAGGACAGCGGCGTCGTAGATCAGCTTTTGCACAAAGAGGGAGTTGATGGCGAGGCCCGAGGTGGGAAACACAAGGCCGAGAATCATAAAGACAAGGATGCCAATGTCGGCGAGGAGGACAAAGGAAAGAATGACCTCTTGCCAGCGCAGCTCGACGATTTTGTAGGCAAGAAAGAACTTGCGGATGCGCATCCAGGCGCTGATGTTGCGGAGGTTGAGGAGGTTGAGGAACGGGATGGAGTCCTTGGTGCAGTACTCGATGGAGGAGCAGTGGGAAAACAGGAGGATGCGGTTGCGGCGTGCGAGAAAGAGCATCTCGGAGCGCAGCACGACAAAGAGGAGCATAAAGAAGAGGAGGTAGTCGAGGAGGATGGAGCCGAGCATGATGAACTGGAAGAGCGGATCTTCAGTGCCGAGGAAGCTGCCGCCGCGGGCGATGCGAGTGATGGGAATCATGAGGGCGTGAGGAAGAGCCCAGAAGAGACTCTTGTAGATTTGCGTGCGCTTTGCGTCTTGGATCATGTCGAGGGCACGGTCATTGATATGCTCGACAATGTCGCGGCATGTGTCGATGCCAGGTGTGCTGTCGACCTCGACGTCGCCGAGATCTTCGAGCTCACGTTCTCCGACGCCCTGCTCGTCTTCGGAGGCGAGCATGGTGGCACAGATGATGCTGACCATGAGATAGATGGTGAGTGGGGCGTATACCTGGACGGTGGCGGAGCCGTCGAGGGTGGAGGCAGTGGTGTCGCTGAGAGCAAAGATGAGAGGGACGACGATGAGGATGAGGTAGGATGGGAGCATGAGGAAGAGCCAGGCGAGGGCGGCGACAAGTCGGTTGGAGCGGATGGTGCGTGTGATGTCGGGACCAGTCATGGCGTAGAAGAACATCTTGACAGGCTGGAGGCGGTTGAAGTAGCGGCTGAGAGGGAGGGTGAAGGGCAGAAAGAGAAATGCGGCGAGAAAGACGCCAAACTCGGTGGGGGAAAAGGTGACACGTTCCTTCTTGTTGACCCAGTTGCGCATGCGAATGATGTTTTCAGGGTGGAAGAGAAGCTGCATGTTTTCCCAGAGCTCGCCAGTTTCCTCGTCGCCCGAGGCGAGGATGCGCATAAGGTTGACAAACTCGTCCTCTTCGATGGTGTTGTCGTGGTCCTGGTCGGCTGTGGCAAAGATGCGCACGAGCTGCTCGTTGCTCATTTCGATGCCAAGGAATGCGACGACGTTTGCGAGGTCGTCGAGGTCGATTTCGCCCGTGCCGTTTGCGTCAAAGAGGTGAAAGGCCTCGCGGACATCGTCTTCTTTCTCTTGGGAAAAGTGAAAGGTGCTGTGAGCGGAGGAGAGGAGGTCGACGCCAGCCTCTTTGCTTTGGCGGAGCTGGTTTGCGCGGAGCCGCAGCTTGGAGCTGGCAGACATGACGGGGAACAGGGAGTGGGACTGCTTCTTGGAGATGGAAGGGGGATGGGGCGGAGCGGAGTGGAGTTGCAGAGGCGGACTGAGGCGTGTGGGGAGCGTGGCACCCGGGGTGATGTGTGCGTGGGCCTCGGAAAAGGTGAGGCTTGCGTTGTGGGACGGGATCATGGTGCTCTCGAGGGGCGAGCGGTCGCGAGGAGAGGTCGGGGCACGTCGCAGCTTGGCGTGTGCTGAGCTGAGGTGAGTTGGGAACTGGATGGCATGGTGTTGGGGATGATGTGGGGCTGCGGCTGTGGAGATGGGCTGCGGGACGGGGACGGGGAGCGTTCACGGGGCTCGGGTAGTTGGACAACGCGGATCTTGTCGCGAGAGACGAGCTTCTGGGAGGCACCCTTGCGCCATTGGATGAGATAGAGGTCACGGTCAACGTCGTAGCTGAGGATGATACAATCGCGCCATTTGGTCTTGCCCGAGTTGGAGGTGTAGGGGCTCTTGGCAAGGGTGTCACGAGGAAGTGGATGGATGTCTTGATAGCGTGTGTCGTGGGAGCGTGCGGCGGCGTCGAGGTTGCGAGCTCGGGAGGCGGCGGCAGCGGCTGGCGGAAGCGTGGACCTTTGGGAGAGGCGTTTGTTGGAGGCAGAGCGAGAGGTGGAGTTGCTGTTCTGTACAGGGGAGGCGCCGGCGAGGGACTTGCGGATGGGACCGGCAGAGCGGCGTGGAGGACCGCCGGTGGTGTTGCTGCGGAGGGGCGGCATGGAGTTGCGTTGACCCGGCTGTGCGTCGGAGAGCGTGGCATGTGCGCGAAAGTCGGCTGAGGAGTGTCGATTGGCGTGCGTGGTTGTGCGGGAGAGTGGGCCGTTTGGAGAATCGCGAGAGCGTTGAGGGCCGGAACGACGCGGTGGACGACGGTCGGAGGGTTGGGTGTCGTCGACATCATCGTCATCCTCGTCCTCTTCATCCGCCTGGTCGTCGTCGACGTAGTTGTGGTAGTCGTCGCCGTCGTAGTCGTAGTCTTGTGTGGCCCGGGTTTCGGGTGTCCGTTGGCGAACGTTGTGTGCGCGCGGGGCGGCCATCATGGCACGTTCGGCATTGTGAAGCTGCTCGGCGTCGTACTCTGAGTAGGGATCGTCGTCCTGGGAGGGCTGTGTGAGGATGTCGTTCTGCTCTGCGTCGTCGTCGTCGTCGTCGTAGTCGTCGTCGTCTTCTCCCCGTTGCAGCTGAGGCTCGCTAACGGCATGGTGTGTTCGCGAGAGCTGGGGTGAGTCTAGCGAAGAGCCACGGTGGGGTTGAATGGGCCGGAGCTTTCGGTGCATGGATGGTAGGGTGAGGGTTGGGTGGGTGCGGGCAAGACGGACGCGTGGGCTGGGCGTCGGGCCAGCCAACGAGACGCAGGAGCAGGTGAGTGGAAGCGGTCGTGCTGAGGTGGAGAGGATCCAGGGGGCGCTGACACAGACACACAGCTGGCAGCAGGGATGTGGGTCAAGAAGCTTCGGGAACAGTGGACGAAAGAGCAATCACGAAGCAGTCTGCAGATCAAAGAGACGCTGCAGGACGATGAGGCAGAGGAGGAGCCGAAGAAGGAGAAGGAAGAAGAGGAAGTGAGAAAGAAAGACGCCGATGTGGATGGCGGTGCTAAGGAAGGCGCAGAGAGCACGGGCGAGGAGACGACGGCAGAGAAGGAGGATGAGGTTGCGCTGCGAGAAGCGATGCTCTCTAGCTTTGTGGGCAAGGCATTGGGCATCCTGGACATGGACGACGTGGCCGAGTGGGTGCGGAAGGAGCGTGACGGGATGTAAGTGTCGGAGCGGGTTGGAGGGTGCAGGACGGGGAGTGGGCACAGCAGAGGAGGCAGAGGGAAAGGGTGGCGGCTGGAGAGAGGGCTGACGTTGTTGGGGTTGCACGTGGCGGGACTGTGGACACAGGATCATGGCACAAGTGGACGACAAGGACAGTACATTGGAGTGGCGAGCGACAGACGAGGAACTGGAAGGGATGGAGACTCAGCTTGCGTATTGGCTGCGAGAGAACGGATTGACGGTGGAGGATGTTCGTGGCGACGAAGATGCCGGAGAGAAGAGGCCAACGCTTCCTGACAGGTTGCGCCGCATGAAGTGGAAGAAAAAGGATGCGCGTGAGCTGCGCCGTGCATACGGGGAGGATGTCGGGGAGGAGGAAGAGGAGGAGGAGGAAGAAGAAGAAGAAGAGAAGAGGAAGAGGAGGAAGAGGAGGAGGATGAGGAGGAAGTGGAAGAGGGTGTCGAACAGTTGCTGAGTCCGATCCAAACACAGCCTGTGTTCAAGATGGGCCGTTCGGGAAGTCTGGTGCAGCGGTCGACGAGTTTGAAGCGGTCGGGCCAAAACATCCAGGTGGCGATCCTGGATCTGGCGAAGAAGCAAGAAGCAGAGGGAAAGGGTGGAGAGGAGACAGATGCAGCTCGATCGAGCTCGGGGCTGCTGGCGAGGCCGAAATTAAGCCCTGCGCAGAAGCGGGCAAGCGGGTCGCATCGTTTGGGCCGTGCGCTTTCGTCGCTGGCTAGCAGAGGGGTGCTTTTCAAGCTAGACGGAGACGAGAGCTCGCTGCGAGTAGGGAGGACAGGACGTGCGAGGATGGAGTCGTCGATGGGCCACGTGGAGGAAATCGAGTTTAGCGGTGAATTGGGGTCGTCGATCGAGCAGTTTAAGGCTGCGGGAGAAGGCGCAGAGAAGGAAGGGACAGAGGGTGCGGCAGGAGAGAAGCCGGGGTGGCTGAGCGAGCTGTCGTCGATGTGGGATCAGGCGTATGACGAGCAGCACACGGAGGAGGGCGGGAAAGGCAAAGAGAGGCAAGCGGCGTTGGAGCGTGTGGAGGAAGAGGGGGCGGAGGAGGAAGAAGAGGAAGAGGGAGGCGCGGGTGTGGAGGAGGAGGAGGAGGAAGCGACGCCACAGAGGCAAGAGTCGCGTGCGAAGCGAACGATGCGCTCGTTGACGACAGGCGGGTACGGCAAGGGCACGACGAGCAAGAGGAGACTGCGAACGATGACAATGGGCAACCTGTTTGCACGCGGGCGAGGAGACAGTGAAGAGGAGGGAAGCGGGTTGACGACGGTGACAAAGGGCAAGGCGCTGAGCAAGTCGCGAATTGAGCGGTATCTGTTTAAGCTGCGGAACCACGTGCGGCGTCGGCGCAAGGTGCAAAATAGCCTGGGGAAGGAGTATCGACAGCTGACAAAGGCGTACTCTGAGGAGTATGCAATGCTGGGGCGTATGGGTCTGCTTGAGCTGCGGAAACGATACAAGGAGCTTGCGCGGCTGCAATGCAGTGTGATCAACACGCGGATGGAGGCAGAGACTCTGTATGTGGATGCACTGAACAAGAAACGTGCAGAGCTGGAGGAGATCGTGCGTGGAGGGGTAGAGGCGTGGGTGGACAAGGTGGTTGCGGAGCGGCGAGAGGTGCTGGGGGAGGAGGGCGGCGTTGTGGAGGCGCCCACGATGGAAGAGGTGTGTCCAGGGTATGTGGAGGTGGCCAAGCAGGGTGGAGAGTGGGAGGATGCGATGCGACGTGCGGAGGGAACGCAGGTGCGAGTTGAGCAGCTGGAAAGGGAGTATGCGGCGATCCGGAAGAGACTGCCACAAACGACGGAAGCAGAAATGCAGGGCCTGGTGAAGGATGCATTGGGGCGGGTGAGCGCACACAACGACAAGATCGGATTCCACGAGTACGTGGACGAGGACCAGGACTTTTTCGACAGTCTGATGATGGACCAGCGGATGGCAATCAACACGCGGATGGAAAAGTTTGTGGTGCTGGTGAACGGGACGACGGAGCGGCTGGACCCGAGGGATGTGGTGGAGTTTGTGCAGGACTTTTGCCGGCGGATGATGGAGACGTACGCGCTGGATGAGGAGGCGGAAGGGAGCAAGCTGGAGCTGTTTGTGAAGCGGTATGTGTTTCCGCTGGTGCAAGGATACACGTGGTCACTGGAGCGATGGATGAGTGCGGCCGAGGTGGAGGAGACACTGAGGCGGGACGAGGCGTACCGGGATGCGTGCAAGCGATTCCATGGGAAGGAACCCGGGTTCTTTGGGGTAGAATCTGTGTATGTGGGGGAAAGCGGGCAGGAGGCGTATGCAGATGCAGTGGAAGTGCTCGGGGAGCTGGACTGGGAAACGGTGCCGACGGACATGCTGTACACACTTCTCAAGGTGTTTTCGATGTTGCACGCGGAAGCCAAAGGACACGCAAACGCAGTGGGGGAGGCTGAGGAGGGACTTGGGGCGGACGATATGCTGCCGATTGTGGTGTATGTGTGCGTGCGTGCGGCGAACCTGTACATGTTCTCAAATTTGGAGTTTATGCAGGCGTACGCGACTCCCGAGGAGCAGTATTCTGAGCTGGGGTATGTGGTGACGAGCGTGTATGCTGCAGCGGAGCATATATTGCAGCTGGGGGAGAAGGAGGGAGAGGAGGGGAAGGAGGGAGGGAAGGGGAAGGAGGAAGGGAAGGAGGAGGGAGAGGAGGAGGGAGAATGAACGGAGGTTGCCGAGTGCTGTTGATGGTCACATGGGATGGTCGCCAAGGGCGTCGATGAAGTCGAGGATGCCTTGGTGGGCCTGGCTGAGGAGGGGCGTGCGGTGCGGGGACGGTTTGCCTTTGCGGAGCGACGGACTGCGTGCTTGTTGGGCGACGAGCCAGGCGAGGTTTGTGACGAGACGTCGGGCTTGGGAGGGAGAAATAGGCGGTGAAGGAGAAGGACGGGAGGAGTTTGGTGCAGGAGAGAGGGCGGCGCGGAGGAGAACAAGAGCGCCACGAGCTCGGCGTGTGTTGTAGGGGTCGATGCGTGCCTGTTGGAGGGTGTAGGCGGTGAGTGTGGCACGGATGTTGTGCCTGCGAGTGTGTCGCAGGTCACGTAGAAGGTCGCGCAGGAGCATGCAAGAGAAGAGATGGCGCAGCTGGCGGACAACGCAGACGTGTTGTTCCCGTTGCTGGACAAGGAGCTGATTTGCACGGTGGCGCCGTTTCAGCAGTATGTGTTTGTGCAGCTGGTGGGGTTTGTGGCGACGACGATCGGGTTTCTGGTGCTGAGCGTGCATTACATCGTGAAGCTGTGCCACGAAAAAGCGCACCCGTCGCAGGCAGTGCGGATCAACAACAGCGCAGCACTGCCGCTACTTGAGGAACCAGTTCATTGGAACGACATGGAGGTGGACGAGACGACGGAATACGCGCCTGCGCGGGGCTGGGCAAAGCTGGACTGCAGACCTGATCCACGCGCGGTGGAAGGACCGCAGGGGGCACCCGCACGGCAGCCGCACACGAGTGCAGGAGGGGTGGTGACATTTGTGCTGGTGTTGATGTTTCTGATGGGCTGGTTTGCGGTGGCGCTGAATGAGAGGGCGCCAAACGTGTCGTCGGTGACGGAGTACGCGACGCCGTTGATCACGCAGAGCATGATGGGGCCGGTGCTGATTAACGTGACGTCGCATGTGGTGCTGCACAACGACGGGTGCGACGCGTTTGCGCCGCTCAAGGTGGAGGGGACGGGCGAGTGGGCGTCGTTCCGGTGGACGAGGGCGACGATGACGCTGAACAAGACGAAGCACTGCATGGTGACGGTGGACATGCAGCAACGCGTCAACCAGACCAACGTGGGCCACACGTCGGGATTCATGATGAGGTACGGGCGGAAGGGAGGGGTGGAACCACAAATCAGCGGGCACGTGAACACGACGCAACGCAAGTTTTTTAGCATCATGCCGGTGATGCCCGAGGAGGAGGGGCTGCTGAAGCGAGCGTTTCTGCGCAACGCAGTGGCGTGTCTGTCGGATTTGCCTGCAGAGGTGCAGCTGACGCTGCAACAGCAGTGTCTGGTGCTCGGGTCGCTTGAGGATTGGGTGCTGCAGAAACGGACGCCGTGCAAGCCGGAAACGAGTGCATTTGTGTTGAGCAACACGCGAGTGGCACCAAAGCCGAGGAACGGGTCTGTGTCGTTCCAGATCAGCGGGACGGACGCACGGGTGCTGCTGAGCAAGGGAGAACACAGCTCAAACTCGATGACGCTGCTTGTGTTTTCGTTCATTGGGTCACTGCTAGCGTTGCATCCGATCTTGCGGCAGATTGGGCACAAGATGTACGTGGACAGCCATCGGCCGGCATGGAGTGAGGACGCAAGCAAGCGGCCAAAGATTGGCAACTGGGGAGACTTTGCAGTGATGGTGGTGGCGGCGACGCTGAGTCCCATTGTATCGCAGATTGTGATTGGATGCAGTGGCAAGGTGGTGAGTTTGCGGGGACACGCCGGGTTGATGATGAGTGGGCCGTTTGGATCTGCGTTTACGGCGGTGTTTTCTGCGTACAAAGCGGTGCAGATGGCAACGAGCGCGGAGCTGTCTGTGGAGCTGCAGGAGTATGCGGGCACGTGGCAGGCGATGTGGGCGCTGAGTTGTGTGAGTTCGGTGCTGTTGATCTGGGTGTTTTCGGTGATGATCCACCGGGCGTACGTGCGCAACTACATCTGGATTACGGAGGCTGAGAAGAAGGACAAGGAAGATGGTGTGTGATGTTCATTCTGTTTGTTGTTGGCGCTGTGCTTGGGCGCCGCGTTGGTTGACCTGTTGTGCGATTTCAAACAGGCGGCGCTCGGTTTTGCGTCGGGCACGTTGGGTCTTGTTGGAAGCTTTGTCGGTCTTGTTGGCTTTCTTGGACTTTGAGGTTCCGCGCAAGTCGTCGTTTTCGGCAATGAGCTGCTCGAGGACGCGGACGGCGACGACAAGGCCGCGCGACTGTAGGTCGTGCAGGACAGACTGACGCAGGGAAGCGAGCTTGCGATTGCGTTGGGCAGATGTGTCCCATGGCTGAGGCTCCATGTCGGCCAGGTGAGCGAAAATGAGTTCGAGGACTTCCATGGGCAGATTGAAGCCGATGGTTGTGTCTGCGGTGTGCTCAAAGTCATGGTCGTCTGCGGAGGAGTCGGAGGAGTTGTTGTCATCGTCGTCGTTGTCGATATCGTCCGAGTCGTTGTCGGAGTCGTCGCTGCCGTCGTCCGCGTCGCTTTCGTCGTCGGAGTGATCTCTGGTTGGGGTGAGTGTGTTGGAAGAAGTGGCAGAGTGCAGTTGTTGTGGTGTGGGGTTTGAGGAGGAGGAGGATGAGGAGGAGGTTGAGGAGGAGGTGGTAGTCGTGGAGGATGTGCTGAGGTGGGGCAGGTTTTCGTGGACGCGGCGTCCAAGCTGTTCGTCGTCGAGGTCGTCGTCGAAGTCGTCGTCGGTGTCGGGCACGTAGCGAAAGTCAAAGTGATTGATGCAGAGCATGGTGAACACCTGAGCACGAAATTCCGAGGCAAAGTAGCGATGGTTTCGGGGCGACCAGGTGGGCGGGATGGCACCATGCTCGTAAAGCATGGAGCGTATGTCTGTGTCCGATGTGGCCATGATGGGGGTGATGTGGTTGAGGTCGGGCTGGTTGGGATCTGCGCCGGAAAAGACGAGGAAGGTTGCGGCGTTGCTGTTGTTTTGTGCACAGGCAGCTGTGAGGGGAGTATCGCCAGCGGGAGAGGGTGCGTTGACGTCCAATGCACGGTGGAGGTCGTTGAGGAGGATGACCTGGAGCAGCTTGCTGTGGGTGCTGCCGTTGACAAAGAGAGCGTCGGCTGGGTTTGCGCCGCGTTCGACGAGCATGCGGTAGAGGGCGAGACCATCGTCGGTCATGGAAATGGACTCTGCGCGGGCCTTGGATTTGTGTTTGTGTTTGGACTTTGCGCCGGGCAGCGGTATGGATTGGGAGATGTAGCGGAGGACGCTTTTGCCATGCTGGTCGAGGGCGTCCATGTCAGCGCCGTGGTCGAGAAGCATTTGGACGAGTTCGACGTTGCCGCTAGAGACGGCACGCATGAGAGAGGTGCGGCCGCGTGCGTCAAAGGCATGGACATTGGCGCCAGCGTCGAGGAGGATCTGGGCTGTTCGGGTCTTGCCAGCGGCGGCGGCGTGGCAGAGGGCTGTGCCTTTGGACTCTCCGTGCTGGTACTCGATGTCGCAACCATGGTCAAGAAGAACCTTGAGGGCGTCGGGAGAGTCTTCTGCAGCCGCAGTTTGGAGCGGAGAGGCGACCTTGCGGGTTGCGGTGAGACGGACGCCCGGCTGCTGGAGAAGGAAGCGGACAAACTGGATACGGTCATGCTTGGATGCCTTGAGGAGAGGGGAGTCGCCTATGTCGCCAGAGTTGATGTGGACGCCGGCCTGGGCGAGGATCTGAAAGGCCTCAAAGTTGTTTGACTTTTCAGCAAGGAGGAGTGGGGTGCGTTTGTCTTTGTCGCGTAGTTCAAGGTTGAGCTGGTGGCTGTGGTTGTGGAGGAGCCATTGAAGAGCGTCGTGAGCGCGTTCGAGGATGCAGACGTGGAGAAGGCCTTCCCGTTTGTGGTTTTCCGCGGCGAGGTCTGCGCCGGTGTCGATGAGGAACTGCATGGATTCGATGTCGTTGTTGGCGGCAGCACGGGCGAGAGGGGTGGGCCCCTTTTTCTGTTTGGTCTCGAGGTCGAGGGGCGGGCAGTTTGCAAGGAGGAGGCGGAGGGCGTGATAGTTTCTGGAGGCAATGGCTGTGTGCAAAAGTCCGGAGACGCGATAGAGGGTCTTTTTGGACATGTTGGCGAGGTTTGTGTCTGAGAGAAGGTAGGCAAAGGCCGTATCGACGACTTGGTGGGATGAGTCTGTCGGAGAGCTCTGGATGGCTTGGGAGGCGACCTCGACGTCGACGCTGCCCTCGCCAAAGTGTTGAATGAGAGCGAGGAGGACATGGTGGTGCTGGAGGATGGCGGCCTTGCACATCCACGCACGTACGACTGTTGAGGTGGGCTGTTCAGCACCATTGGCGCGCTGGCGGGTGAGGACTTTGGAGAGAGCGTCGACGTCGCCGGCAGCTATGTGCTGATGGATGGCTTCTGTCGCCTGTGTGTTTCCCATGTGAGGGACGGTGGAATGGATGAAGGGATGAAGGGATGAAGGGGAAAGGGGAAAGTTTTTGTTGTCGGCGTTTGCGCGCGGTTAGACGCCGTAGAGGAGGCCCATGCCCTGTGCACAACGTGCGCGTACGGCGGGGTTCTTGTGCCTGAGAAGAGACTTGAACTCGGTGGTGGCCTGAGAGACGTTGACACCGGAAAGCTGGTCGCCGAGGTTGAGGAGGATGTAGCCGGCAAGAACGGCTGCGTGGCCCTTGATGGTGTCCCAGGAGCTGCCAAAGAAGCCGACGGCGTCCATGAGGTAGTAGTCGATGCGGTTGGGAAAGTACTCGATGAGGAGCTTGCTGACGTCGTTGAGGAACTGGTCGTGGTCGAGGTAGCGGCCTTCGTCGAGCTGTGGCCCGTTGACAAGCTCCTCGAGGTCGTCTGCGTGGAGGACAGGGACGAGGTTGCGGAGGGCGACCTTGCAGGCGTTCTGGACGACAGGAGCGTCGTCGTTGACGTGGAGGAGAAAGACGACAAAGTTTTCGTGGATCTGGTTGATAAAGGTCTGTGCGCCTTCCTCTTCGCCGAAACGAGCGAGGGCGCCAAAGAGCTGGAAGGCAGCAGCGCGGATGTCCTCGTTCTCACGCTTAAAGGCAGCTCGGATGCCGATGCTGATGTTGATGAGGATCTGGAGGACGGAGGACGGGTTGATGACCTCGAGGATCTTGCGAAGGGCGTCCATGGCCTCGAGGACGATCATTTCGTCGCTGTCGTCGATGCCGCTGACGAGGGCGTTTACGACGGTGCCGCTGTAGCGGTTGACTTCCTCCTCGCCGGCGCTGACGAGGTTGCCGAGGCCCTTGAGAGCCTGCCTGCGGACGCGGTTCTCGGTGTCTGCGCAGCGGCCAAGGAGACAGCTGATGAGGGTGTTGAGGAGGCTGGGGAACTTGTCGGACTGGTTGACGAGCTCGGCAAAGACAGCACAGACGACGAGGCGCTG
The DNA here is from genome assembly GCA_026936335.1 of Mantamonas sphyraenae. NCBI lineage: Eukaryota > Mantamonadidae > Mantamonas > Mantamonas sphyraenae. The sequence continues at coordinate 196,248 of JAPMXV010000023.1, forward strand.
GCCTTCGTAGCTCTTTGTGAGGTATGGGTAGAGGATCTTGCAGAAGCTCTGGACGTCGTCGAGGTGGTGTTCGCAGAGGGCGGCGGTGATCTCTGTGATGCTGTCCTCCATCTCGTTTGTGGTGAGGCGGTCCTGGAGCTCGGGGTTGTCAAAGATTTCCATGACGCTGAGGTCGTCAGCGCCCTTGAGGAACGACTGGAAGGCTTCGACGGTGTAGCGTGTGGCCGTGCCGTCGCCGACCTCGTTGGTGTTGCCAAAGCGTAGGAGGATGGAGGAGACAAAGAGGGCATAGTTGTCCGTGAGGACATCTTCGAGCTCGTCGTCCTCGTCGATCATCTCGCCGAGGGCGCAGGTTGCGCTCATGGGCGGGACGGTGGGAGTGCGCTCGACAGCGCCACGTCTGCCCTCGCGCTCTGTGTAGGGCTGGGCGTTGTTCATGACGTCGGTAAAGTGCTTGAGCATCTGGAGGGAGAGGTCTTCGTCCTGGGCAAAGGCCTGGAAGCATTTTTGGACATGTGTGGAGTGGGGCAGGGGCTTGCTGAGGAGCTCGTCGAGGATGCTGATGAGATGGTGTGAGGCGAGGGTCTTGATGGCGAGGAGGGAGCCGTTGACAGCCTGCTGGTTGTTGACGAGCGGGAGGGCCTCGACGAGGACGGAGGTGATGGAGGCGGCAGCGACACCGAGCTCGGATGCCTTGTGCTCCATGATGCCGTGGAGGACGATGGCTGTGCCGGAGGAGGAGGTGTCAAACTGGTCGCTGAGGCCTTGGGCGAGTTTGACAAGGAAAGGGGTTGTGTTGAGGACGGAAAGCATGGAGGCGAGAAGCTTTGCGAGCTCCTTCATGACGACGACCTGGCGGCCCATTTCCGGGACGCGGATGGCCTGGCGCATGGGTTCCATGTGGGTGAGCTCGTCGGGAGGCTTGAGGGCAAAGCCTGCGCCGGGATCGTTCTCGAGCATAAACTGGGTAAAGAGAAGGATGGCGATGGTCTCTACGGCGAGCTGGCGCACGTCTGGATCAGGGTCCATGGAGCGGGGCACGAGGAGGGCGAGGTAGTAGGTGTAGTTGTCAAAGGGGGAGTCGTCGTTGTGGCTGGCAGCGGTGGAGCTGCTCTTGTACTCGATGAAGCGCTTGAGGAGGAGGAGCATGGTGGAGATGGCGCGCTTGCGGATGGAAGCGTCCTTGTTGCTGAACCACTGCTCGAGGCGGGTAAAGATGCGGTTGAGGCGGGGCACGGAGGGATCCATAAAGATGAGGGACGAGAGGACCTCGTTGAGGTTCTTGGTGAGGAGCTGGAGGAGGTCTGAGTCTTCTTCGTCGGCGTCATCGGGAAGGGTGATGGCATAGAAGGGCACAATGCGGTCGAGGAGGTTTGTCTCGTCGTCTTGGGGCAGGGGCGGTTGGAGGCGCACGAGGGTGCTTGCGGCCTGGAGACCGAGGGCAAGGACCTGGTTGGGGGCCTGGCCGGTCATGAGGCCGTTGACCTGGCCGAGGAGGGTGTCGCGCTGCTTGAGGTCGAACTGCACGCCGAGGTGGTCTGGGTGGAGGCTCTTTGCGACGAGGTCGATGGCCTTGATGACGTTTGTCTTTACGGAGGGGCGCTCGACGTCGGAGATGTGAGGGATGATGTTCATGACGATGTGGACCTCTGCGCGAGAGACGAGGAGGGAGGTGTCTGCGTAGGCGGTGGTGTAGCCGTAGGCAAGGAGGACGGTGGAGCGGATGCTCATGGCCTCTTCGGGGGTCTTGTCCTTGGAGAGGCCGAGGAAACCGGAGCTCTTGACGACCATGTCGTCCTTGGTGGCCTTTGTGAGGCGTTCGAGGACGGTGTCGAGGTGTGCGTTGCCAGCGATGCCAAAGGCCTGCGCGAGGCCGAGGCGCTGTGTGTCGTTGTTGTGGTCGACGTCGTCAAAGATGAGGTCGAGGTGTTGCTTGACGAAGCTCTTGATGGTGGAGCGCTGCATGACCTGGCCGAGGAGTTTGTAGAGGGCCTTTTTGGAATGGTGATCGTTGGGGTAAAGAGCGACGTGCCTGCCGAGAGCTTCGCCTAGGTCGCGTGTCCATTCGTCGTCGTTGACGGTGTCGATTGTCTGGCAAAGAAAGCGGAGGACGGTGTCCTGCCAGTTGGAGAGGGAAAAGTCGTCGTCGTAGGCGTTTTCCTCGAGAAAGGCGGACATCTTGGGGATGAGCTCGTCCCAAAGGTCGACGACAGACGGGTGGAGGACTGCAGCGAGGGCGTGCATGGCGTCGAGAATGCGGAGGCCAAGGGAGCCGCGGCGTGTGGGCTGGCAGAGCATGACAAAGAGGCGTGCGAGGAGCTCGGGGGCCTTTGGAAGATTTGGATGCTGGTCAAAGTCGATGAGGTAGTCGGGCTCTTCGGCGTCGCGCTTGCGCTCTGCGAGAAAGGCGACGCACTTGCAAACGATGGCGAGGGCGTCTGTAAACTCCTTGGGGACGACGGTCTCGAGGAGATACGGGTAGAGGACGGCGTCCATGTCTGCAATGGTGGTTGTGATGAGGTTGAGGATGTGGTCGTTCATGTCACGAAGCTGGCCCGGGAGAACGACCTCGCCCGAGCCGGAGCCGCCGGAGGAGGAGGAGGAGGATTTGCCTTTGGCGTTGCTCTGGCGGCCCTTTGCGACGTCGGTGTCTGTGATGGCGCAGTTGGAGACGATGAATTCGACAAGGCTTTGGCCGCCGATGTGTTGGAGGTACTGGCGGTGGGCCATGGCGATGATGAGTTGGGAGAAGGCCTTTCGCACGGCGAGGTTTTCTTCGAACTTGAGGACGTTTGCGCCGGAGACGATGTATTCCTTTCTGGTTTGGAGTTCGTCATCTGGGGGAGGGGGGGGGGAGGGGGGGGAAGGGGGGAGGAAGGGGGGGAGGGGGGGAGTGGTTAGGGAAGGGGGAAAGGGGTGGGGATTGGGGATTGGGGGGAATGTGCGCCCGCACAGTTACCCATGCCACATGGGGTAGAGGTGGCGATTGGTAGGCAAAGGCAGGCGTTGTGGGAGTTGATGTGGCATCGACACAATGGAAAAAAAGTGCCGTGTGCAAGGTGCCAAGAAGAGGGGTTGGAACCCTCCCTCCGAGGCGTGCCTGCGCACGGCGGGATCGGACAAGGCGGGGCAGAGTGGAAAGGTTGTGCTTCGGAATGGAAGCACAAGGTCTGCGTCGCTGTACGGTGGATGCGTGGTGGTGGTGGTGGCGGCGGCGGCGGCGGCGGCAAAGGTGGCGGTGGAGGGCGGGTAACGTACCGAGGCGGTTGATGAGGTGCTTGAGGACAAGAATGGCGCCGATGCGCCAGTGGGGATCTTTGTGCTTGAACTGGTCGATGATGCCGCTGAGGATGTGCTCGCGCTCGGCACGTGCAAGGATCTCGAAGCAGCGGAGGAGCTCGTTTTGGTTCTTGATGAGGTTGGGGTTGCTGGCATCGATGGGAGTGCTGATGAGAGCGGAGAGGGAGGCGACAATGGTGTCGAGGTACTGGCTGATGCCGATGTTTTGGCAGGTGATAAAGAGAATCATGCTGAGGCCCTGGGTGAGCGGGAGGTGGTCTTGGATCTTCTCCTTGCGGAAGAGGTTGAGGATGGCCGGGAAGAGCTTGGGGAGGAGCTCCTCGATCTTGGACTTGTCGGCAATGGCAGACATGTGGCCAAGCGCCTGAACGGTGGCAAGGCGGACTTTTTGCTCGCGCGCTGTGAGCCACTGGGTGTAGAGCATCTCAAAGGCGGTTGTGATCTCGCTCTCAAAGTCGGCCATGGTGATGGACTTGTCGGAGGCCTGCTCGGAATTGTGGACGTAGGTGAGGATGGCCTCGCAAAAGTGGCCGAGGGCCGAGGCAAAGACCCAGCGGTGGTTGTCGTGCTTGATGATGGTGAGGACCGGGATGACCTTGAGGAGGACGTCCTTCATGTAGGGAACAAAGAGCATGGGGTGGGCGTGGGCCATGTCACTGAGGGTCTTTGCGACAAAGTAGTGAGGGACGGCGCCGGCCTCAAACTTGGAGAGGGTGTGGGCCATGGCAACGTCGGGGTAGACAGCGGCAAGGGAGACAATGAGGGCAGAGGCAGTGTTTTGCCAGGCGACCTTGATGTCGCGCTGGGCAATCATGTCCTCGGCAGCAAACTTGATGATTTCGCCGGCGAGCTGCTCGCTGACGTCGTCCTTGCGCATCTCGGTGACCTTGAGCATGACGTCGAGGAGAGAGACGCGGTGGTCGAGGTTGATCTTTTTGGTGGAGACAATGAAGGAGAGGCAGGCGCTGAGGACGAGCTCGGGCTGGTTTGCGCCAATGTCCTTGAGAGACTCTTCGAGGGAAGAGACGACCTGTCGGTTGCTATCGGAAGCGGCGGCGACCATGACCTGGACGACGTCTGGAGTGGAGAGGAGGAGGGAGAAGGGGGAGGGAGGGAGGGGGAGGGGGAAGGGGAGATAGGTGGGCAGCGGGGCAGGCGCAGGGAGTGGTGCGGCGGAGGTGAGTGTGAGCGAAAGGCGTGGATTTGGCATGCCAGGACGTGGGCAAGGGAGGAGAGGTGCAGGCAGATGAGTTGCCAAGGGAGGGGCGAGAGATAGGATAGGTGGCGGCGGGCGGGCGGAATAGGGTGGGCGGGTCGCGGTGGACGGGTGTGGGAAGGGTCCGTGAAACGGAGGCGGCGAGGGCGAGAGGGAAAGGGAAATGGGCAAACGGGAAGGCGGAGGCTTTGCTGGCGGGTGTGGAGGGTCGGAGGGATCGTACCGTCGATGTAGCCGCCTGTGGTACGCACGGCCGAGGTGTGCACAATGCTGTCCTTGGAGTTCTTCTTGCCGAAAAAGGACATGTTGCAGAGGAAAGGTTGCAGGACGGGTCGCGGCGAGGGAGCCAAGGCAGGAAGGCGTGCGCGACAAGGAGCACAACGTGAGCGAGCGAGAGAGAGAGAGAGAGCGCGCAAGAGCAAGCAGAGACGAGACACGAAGCAGTCGTTGAGAGAGAGACAGAAAAACAGAGAGCAAAGAGCAAAAAGAAAATGGAGGCGTGTTTCTTGATGCCGCAAAGCGTGGCGGCTGATGCGCGCGAGCTGAAGCTGAGCAGCCAGAATGGGCGGCTTCTGGTGGCGTACGCAAACGGAAACGAAGTGGTGGTGTTTGACGACGAGCTGGGCGTGAAGCAGGTGCTTGCGTTCCACGACACGGTGACGGGGATTTCGTGGTGCGGCACACAGCTTGCGGTGAGCTCGCTGAACGAAGTGGTTATATTCGGGATGGAAGACAAAGATCAAAAGGTGGGTTGTGGCGAGATGAGCGCAGGAAGGAGGAGGAGGGTGGTCGAAGGGATGGGGAATGGACGGGAAGAAGGGCTGACGCAGTGGGAGGGAGACGCAGATGCAATGGGCGGAGCGGGCGACGCTGAAGCACGAGCATCCGGTGTACGATGTGTCGTGGCACCCGTCGGGGGAGTACATTGTGAGCGCCGGAGAGAAGTTGCAGCTGTGGTTCCGGAGAGAGTCGAACGGCCTGCTGACGGAGGAGCAGGCGTGGATCACGACGTGGTCGCTGCAGGACGCGGATGTGGTGGTGCAGGCTGAGTTTTCGCCTGATGGGCGGCTGATTGCGACACGTGCGCAGCATAGCGTGTTTATCAAGGTGTGGTTCAGGCATAGCAACGGGCACGGGGACTTGTCGTTTTTGTACCTGCGGCATCCGTGCAGCGTGACAAGCCTTGCGTGGCGGCCTGCGCTGAACGAGGGGGCCAATGTGCTGATGAGCACGGCGCGGGACGGCCTGGTGCGTTTCTGGGCAGAGACGCTGATGGGGGAGCCGTTTGCGTTTGCGCTGGCGACGTTTGTGGATCCGGAAACGTCTGAAGAGATGCGGTTCGGGTGGGTGAGCCACCACGGCCAGATGGAGGTGGCACAAAGCGGAAACGAATTGTTTGGGTGGCATGGTCACAGGACAGAGTATGACCGTTTCGGTCGGCAGCTGCACAGGGGGCAGGCGACGGGAGGAAGCAAGAACACGGTGGAAGAGGACTATGTGGTGGGGATGGACGCGGCTGGGAACTGCAGCATGTGGGGTGTGCAGTCGCTGACGCAAGAGGCGCGGCGCACGCCGAGGACGGTGTTGCAGTGCAAGTGGGAAGCGAAGGAGCACGGAGGCACGGGCACGGGCGTGACAAGCGTTCTGGGGATGAGCGTGACGGGACAAGAGGAAGGAGGCGTGAGCGGGGCGATGGGCGTGCATGCACTGAGCGTGCACACGGACGGAAGCGTGGTGCAAGAGTGGCTAGGCAATTCGGGCCACGTACGGGAGAAGGAACACAGTTTCTACGGGCACAACAGCCGGGTGGTGCAGCTGTGCGCACACGAACAGGCGGGACTTGTTGTGTCGCGAGACGAGGGCGGTCAGATGCACGTGTGGCAGGAGCGGATGAGCGGGGGCATGGTTGTGGAGGGCGGACGGGTGCTGGTACACGTGGAAGCGCTTGCGGAGAACGTAGGAATGGTTGCGTGGGCGCCCGGGACGCGGTATTTGTTTGGGACACGAGGGCGAGAAGTGGTAGTGTTTAGCATGGAGGTGACGCCGATGATTGTGGTGGGGACGCTGCAATTGGGGGAGGAGGTGGGCGGGGGCTCGCTGGTGGCAGTGCAGGTTTTCCGACGGGCGGCGCTTGTGCTGGAGCCTGGGGGACACGAGGATGCAGAGGAGCGTGAGCGGTGGGTGGTGATGGGCTGTACAGGGAGCGAGGTTGTGGTGTGGGAGGCAGACGTGGTGATCGAAAGCCAGCAGCTGGAAGGGGTGATGGTGAGCCACAGCGAGGTGGGATCCGAGGTGAAGTGCATGGGCAGCGTGTGCACGGAGGAGATCTGGTCGCAGTTGCAGCTTGCGGAGGAGGCGCAAGTGGAGGTTGCGGAGGAGGCGATTGCGGTGGCGGCGTACTGCGTGGGCACGGGTTGTGCAAACGGGGAGGTTGTGCTGTGGCAAGTGGACAAAGACCTGCAGGTGCGGCGTGTGGGCGTGCTCGAGTCGCGTGATGGGCAGGCTGTGGAGGAGGTTGCGTTTGCAGACAGCGGGCGGGTGGCGTGCGCGTCTGCAGGGGTGGTGCGTGTGTGGCAGAACGAAACACGGAGGCCCGAGTTTGCGGTGGAGGAGACGATGCGATTTGACACGGGAGAGGCGCCCAAGGTGCGATGGCTGCGTATGGAAGACGGGGCCACGGCGCTTGTGATTGGTGTGCACGGGTTGGTGATTGTGCTGGAGCAGTGGCGGACAGAGGGACTGTACGCGGGGCAGGTTGCGTGGCGAGAGGTTTGCCGCACGGCGCAGCCGCGGTTTGTTCGTGTGGACGCTCTGGAAGTGACGCGGGAAGCAAACATTGTGGTTGCGTGCGAGGCGTCGATGGAGGTGTACACGCGGCTGTCGCTGGACGTGGAAGACGCGCGTGTGCAAGAGTCTGAGGGACATCGTGTGGGCACGGGGTCTGGCGGACGGTCGCGCAATGTGCTGCACCATCTGTACGAGGCACGGCGAGGGCTTGCGGATTACCACCCGCGGCTGCTGCAGGAGTACCTGACCAATGGAGAGTATGAAGTGATCCGGCGTGTGCTGGAGCATGTGTATGCGTATGTGACTGAAGCGGTGGACATGCAGACGGTGGCGGAAGGGACCGAGGTGAACGACATTCCACGATTGAGTTTGGTTGGAGTCGGGCTGGGTGTGCAGGAGGCGAAGGAGGCAGGCGCAGATGTGGAGGCGGTAGAAGAAGGCAAGGGGGCTGTGTTGGCTAATGAGGAGAATGAGGCAGGTGAGGAAGAGGTGAGCGAGGAGGGAGGGGGCAAGTACGACGAGCTGTTTGCGGCGGAAGAGGAGGTTGTGGATCTGTTTGGAGAGTTGGACGCGGCGGCGGCGGCGGCGAAGCATGTGCGTACGATTGAAAAGGTGCAGGACGTGCTGAAGTACGTGCGGCTGGGAGGACTGAGTGAGGATGAGCAGAAGCAGCTGGGAGTGATTGCGCAGACGGTGGAAGACATCGACACAGTGGACCACACACTGGACGCAGAGGCACAGCGGTTGTACCTGCACACGCGTTCAGGAGCAAAGAGCAGCGGGCTGTTGGGGCTGGAGGTGAGCGCGGGAGAGGTTGCGTGGGCGATGCACAGCAAGACGTCGACGGAGCTGACGAAGCTTGTGTGTCCTGGGGAGAGTACGACGTGGGAAGATGCGCGGGGTGTGGGCCTGGTGCTGTGGAACCGAGAAGTTGTGCAGCTGCGTCGTGCGGCGGAGCAAATGGCAAACGCGGTGTTCAAGGCGACGAAAGACCCGGACCGGTGTGCGATCTTCAACATGGCGCTGGGGCGAAAGTCGAGGCAGTTGGCGCTGTACAAGGCAGTGCAGTCGAAGAATCCGAAGCTGGTGGACTTTCTGAGCAACGACTTTCGGGAGGAGCGTTGGGCGCGGGCGGCGTGCAAGAATGGGTATGCGCTGGTGAGCAAGCACAGGTACGAGTTTGGGGCAGCGTTCTTCCTGCTGGGAGGAGACCTGAAGGGTGCAGCCAATGTGTGCATCCACAGTCTGCAGGACGTGCAGCTGGCGTACTTTCTGGCACGCGTGGTGGAAGGAGACGCAGAGGTGCAGCCTGTGACGACGATGGTGCGCGAAGAGATGCAGCGACGTGCAGAGGGTGGTAGGGATGTGTTTTTGCAGAGTGTGCTTCTGTGGCACGCGGGAGAGGCGGAAGGAGCCCTTGCGGTGCTGGAAGAGGAGGGGAGTGGGCAAAGCAAAGCGGCACGTGCGCAAGAGGTGGACGAGGAGCCCGGGGTACGGTTTGAGTGGTATCGAAGCGGAGAGGATGAAGAGGAAGAGGCTGTGCAGCAGAGCTTCAGCGAGGCGGTGTTTGCTGGGACGGTGTCGAGTGCATCGCGGGATGGGGCACGTCGGAAAAAGGGCAAGAAGAAGCGCGGGCTGGTGGGATCGGAGTCGATGTTGAGTGTGGCCAGCGGGAGCGTGGGGAGCGGGTCGAGCTCGTGGATTTCGAACGAGTGGCGTGCAAGCAAGCTGACTGTGAGGATGGAGGGACAGGAGGGAGGGCGTTCGACGCAGCACAACCCGACGATGTATGCGTACATGCGCTACCTGCGCGGAGTGCTGGATAGGAAGGAGCTGCAAGCAGCGGCAGCTGCAGAAGGAGGGGTCGGGGTCAAGTACACGGCGCTGGAGGGCAAGGCGAACGCGGCTGTGGATGGGCAGTGTCTGCGTCGCAATGTGTATGCGTATGAGAATGGTGGGATGGTGGGTCTGGCACTGGAGCAGGTGTTGGAGTTGGAGCGCGGGCGGGTGCATGGGTTTCTTCAGCGGGGTGTTGGAGGCGGGAAAGAGGAGGGAGAGGGGGGAGAGGGGGGAGAAGGGGAGAGGAGGAGGTGGTGGGGGTGGTGGAGGAGGAAGAGGAGGAGGAGGAGGAGGAGGAGGATGAGGATTGGTATGATAGTTTTGGTGGAGGAGGGGGTGGGTTTGGAGGGGGTGGGTTTGGTGGAGGGGGTGGGTTTGGTGGAGGCGGAGGTGCTGCGGCGGCGTTGTTTGGGGGTGATGATGGAGGAGACGAGGGGGAAGGCGCGGATGATGATGGAGAGGCGGCAGCAGTGAGTCAGGCGGAGGAAAAGGTGGACGAGGTGGAGGACAACGAGGGAGGGGGAGAGGGAGGAGAGGAGCTGTATGCACTAGACAGGGCAGTGGTGTTGCGGTTGGCGAGGAAACAGGTGGTGGAGCTGCTGGGCGTCGGGCGCAAGACGCGTGTGCACCAGGGAGAACTGGAAGCTGTGCGGGAAACGCTGCGTGTGCTGCGAGAAGCGTACTGTGTGGAGACAAAGGAGGTGTTGGAGGACGTGTGGGCGTTTTGCGAGAGCCGGGGGTACGTGGTGGGCATGTACCTGCTGCTGTCGGTGCCGTACGTGCCTGTGAGTCTGGCAAGATTGGCCGGGAAGCAGGAGGCGTGGGTGGCGGCGCTGGGTGGGAAGGGCGCAGGGTCGAGCGCAGGCACAGGTGAGGAAGTGGCGATGAAGACGGCGCTGGTGGTGCATTTGATCGGCGAGACGGACGTGCTCGTGGAACATGCGCTTGAGGACGGGCTGCATACACACGAAGTGGAGGAGGTGCGCGTGTTTGTTCGAGAGCTGAGTGCGCTGTGGCGTGCGCTGGATGAGGGCGACGAGCTGGAGAAGCTGCCCGAGGTGGTCAGGCATGCCCTGCGCGTATCGATGTTGGTGCTTGTGTTTTTGTGCGCTTGGCAGCAAGACCACCTGCCTGTGCTTCAGGCGCTGATGGATCTGCACAACGAAGCGCTGGAGCAAGTCGGGGTGGAGGAGATCGGAAAGCTGGTGGACATGCTGGCAGACAAGGAGTGGCAAGCAACGGACGCAGCGGCGCGGGCAGCGGAGTACGACAGCGACGATGAACTGTACGACAGCGACACGGACACGGACGCATATCTGGCAATGCTGCGGGAGCGAGAGCGTGCACGGAAGGGAAAGACGGCGCGGCGGAAGAAGAAACGCGTGGTGGCGCCGGAGTGGCGCGAGCGGATGGACGAGGTACACGCGTTTCAGGACGAACTACTGCGGGTCATGCTCGTACAGCGGTTTGTAGAGCTCGTGCGGCGAGACGGGAACCTGGATCGGATGTACGGGCAGCGACGCGAGGTGCTGGAGGAAGAGGAAGCGCGGCGACCGATCTTGGGCAGGCTGGCACAATGGTGGCACAGGGAAACGACACATGCGATTGTACGTGTGCCGCGAGAGATCGTGCAGCTTGCGTTTATGGATGACCTGAGCGTGCACGAGCTGCACAGCGAAAAGATGGACTTGAAGTACAACGGGCTGGGGGAACGGGAGGAAGAGACGGCGGCGCGTCGGGCGCGTCTGTGGAACACGCTGATGGAGCGTCCGTCGACGTTTAGCGCCATGGCTAGCGTGGTGCTGTCGTTGGCGGCAAGTAGGGACGAGGTTCGATCCGGGTTTGTGTCTGCGGAAGAGGTGTACAGGCGCGAGGGAATGCCTGTGCTGGACTTTTGCGTGTCACCGCTGCCGACACTGAGCACCAAGACGCGGTACGTGGTGATCGGCACGAGCGAAGGTCTTGTGGAGATCAGCGTGCCGCTTGAGGGCGACATGGGCGACGTGGGCCAGGTGATGCGCGACCAGAGGTCGACGTCACTGGTGCCGGGCGAGGAACAACTGCACAGAGAGGTGGTGACATGGAACCCGCGGCTCACGGGGATGGCTGAAGAAGACGACGGCGAGGAGGAGAGCGTCGGGCGCAGCGGGAGCGACATGGCTCGCATCGAGATCATCGACGAGTACGAAGCGGCCAAACCGAGGCGTGCGGTGGCGACGCTGCAGCGGACGGTGAAGCGGTCAACACAGAACAAGAGCGTGAAGCGAAGCAGAAGCAACAAGAGTGACCGTCGCAAGCGCAAGGGGTTCTCGAAGCATGCGTTCCCGGACATCCATTTTGGCGAAGACGAAGGCGGAGCAGGGGGCGGAAGCAGCGGGACTACGAGCAACATGAGCAGGCAGTTTGAGGCGAGTGCACTGGAGGCACATCCAAACCAGCCGTTTTACATCAGCGGAAGCGAGGATGGCGTACAGCTGTGGCGTTTTGGCGTGGAGGAGTGCATTCGCGAGTATGTATGGGACAGCGGGCGTCTGGGAGGCGTGGGTCAGCTGGAGTTTAACGACAACGGGGACATCTTTGCCGCGACGAGTGCAGACAAGATCCAGCTGTACAAGTTTAACCGGGAAGAGGCGTTTGAAGAGATCGAAACGCACTATCGAATGATCCACGATCTGCTGTTTTTGCGCAGCAAGAGCGTGTTTGTGACGGCGGGAGAGGCTGCACGGGAGGTGTGCTTGTTTGACACGCTGCTGCCTCACAAGCGGCCGATTGTGCACAGCGGGCGGTACTTTGAGGAAGGCTCGACGGCGGTGTGCTACGTGCCGGAGCTGTACACCCTCGTGGTGGGGAGCAAGAAGGGAGGGTTGTGTGCGGTGGACGTGCGCAAGTTTGGCCGGATTCACGAGATGCACGGGGCGCACGAGGGAGCGATCGGGTGCATGCAGTATCTGGGGGAGGGGCAATTTGCAAGCGGAGACGCAAGCGGAATGGTGAAGGTTTGGGACGTCCGGGGAAAGGCGATGGAGGTGGTGGACGAGTGGAAGGAGGAGACGCACGGCAGGAAGGGGTTTGGGTTTGGGACGCATGTGTCGGGCGTGGTGGGTGTGAGGTTGGTTGGAAATGAGGTGTATAGTGGGGTGGCGGAGGGGTATGTGGGGAGGAGGAGGAGGGTGTGAACGGTGGCGTGGGTGGGAATGAAAAGGGTGGTTGAAGCTGCCGGATGAGGTGATGGAGAGAGTGATTGGGTGGGTGGGGAGGGGTGCGGAATGAAGGGTGGTTCATTCGAGGCGTTGGCGTTTGGAGGAGGAGGAGGAGGAGGAGGAGGAGGAGGAGGAGGAGGAGGAGGAAGGGTCTTTGCGCTTGGGGAGGGTGAAGGAGGGGATGGGGTAGGCGTTGACGAGTGCGGAGGTGGTGGGGCGGGTGGTGATGTGGGGTGTGATGCGGTCGATGAGGGTGTGGAGGAGGGTGTGCAGTGTGGTGTCGTTGGGTTTGGGGTTGTCGAGCCAGGCGATCTTGAGGGAGAGGGAGGTGACGCCGCGGGTGACGGATTTGCTGATGGCCTGTTGCACCTGCTGGTAGGTGAGTCGTGGCCTGAGGAGGCGGACAAAGAAGGCCATGTCGACAGGCGGCACGCCAACGTTGCCCAGCGCCAGGATGATGTGTCGCAGCAGGGACAGCATGCTGCCGTTGTTGATCAGCTCACGCAGTGCCTGGTGCTCGTGTGTGTGCTGATGGCGAGGGTGCTTGGCTGCACGTGCCTTCATGTGTGCCAGCAGCGTCTGGAACTCCCGCGCCGTGCAGCTGCCACGCTCGTCGCTGGGAGTTCCTGTGCTCCAGCCACTGCGCACAGAATCAAGGCGCCATTGTTCCTTGTTTGACGTGAAGTGGTGATCGTAGTCGCATTGTGTCCAGTGTGGGTCGCTGTCGTTGTCAGCAGGGCGTCGTGCTTTCTGCAGCCACAGTTGGGTTTGCTCGTGTTCCTCCCAGCTGGTGGGGTGGGGTCTGTTGCCGAGAGTGTCCATCTCTGTCATGAGCAGGTGGAGGAGGGCGTAGTTGGGGTCATCGTGGTCGTGTGGATCTTCCAGCCAGCACACCTTCAACCCAGCCTTTGTCACACCCATGGCCAGACCAGCGTGGAGGATGGCATTTCTACACGCCTTTTGATCCATGTCACGGCCGAGAAGGGTGAGGCAGAAGGCCATGTCGCCCTTTGAGAGGGGAATGTTGCCCAGAGCGAGCGGGATCTGTCGGACGAGCGTGTTCAGGGTGCCATGGCAGACCACAACACGCGCTTGTAGGGTCATGAGGTCGGGGATGTTGCCGATGGGATGCTCGTTGGCCAGGGTGTGCATGTTCTTCAGCAGTGCCGTGTGCTCCTTCTTGTTGCTGTGGCTGCGCTCGCTCGTGCGCCACCTCGTCCAGCCACTGCGCACAACGCCATCTGGCAGTCCATCCTCCACGGCCATCTTCTCCTTCTCTGTGGGCTCGGGCAGAACAAGCTCGGGGATGTCGAGGTTGCTGACAGCGTCGTATGTGATTGGGCGGGTGGTGATGTGGGGTGTGATGCGGTCGACGAGGGTGTGGAGGAGGGTGTGCAGTGTGGCGTCGCTGGGTTGGGGGTTGTCGAGCAAGGCGATCTTGAGGGAGAGGGAGGTGACGCCGCGTGTGAGGGTGTTGCTGATGGCACCAACCACCTGCTGGTAGGTGAGATGTGGCCTGAGGAGGCGGACAAAGAAGGCCAGGTCAACAGGCGGCACGCCAACGTTGCCCAGCGCCAGGATGATGTGTCGCAGCAGGGACTGCTTGCTGCCGTTGTTGATCAGCGCCCGCAGTGCCTGGTTCTCGTGTGTGTGCTGATGGCGAGGATGCTTGGCTGCGCGTGCCTTCATGTGTGCCAGCAGCGTCTGAAACTCCCGTGCCGTGCAGCTGCCACGCTCGTCGCTGGGAAAGGCTCGGCTCCAGCCACTGCGCACAGACTCAGGATGCCACCTTTCCACCATGGTTGTGGTGAGGTGGTGGTCGTAGTCGCATTGTGTCCAGTGTGGGTCGCTGTCGTTGTCAGCAGGGCGTCGTGCTTTCTGCAGCCACAGTTGGGTTTGCTCGTGTTCCTCCCAGCTGGTGGGGTGGGGTCTGTTGCCGAGAGTGTCCATCTCTGTCATGAGCAGGTGGAGGAGGGCGTAGTTGGGGTCATCGTGGTCGTGTGGATCTTCCAGCCAGCACACCTTCAACCCAGCCTTTGTCACACCCGTGGCCAGACCAGCGCTGAGGATGGCACGGCTGCACGCCAATTGGTCCATATCGCGGCCGAGAAGGGTGAGGCAGAAGGCCATGTCGCCCTGGGAGAGGGGAATGTTGCCCAGAGCGAGCGGGATCTGTCGGACGAGCGTGTTCAGGGTGCCATGGCAGACCACAACACGCGCTTGCAGGGTCATGAGGTCTGGAATGTTGTCAATTGGATGCTCGTTGGCCAGAGAGTGCATGTGCTTCAGCAGTGCCGTGTGCTCCTTCTTGTTGCTGCGGCTGCGCTCGTCACTGCGCCAGTCCCGCGACCACCCTTTGCGCACAACCACATCTGGCAACTTGTTGGTCTTGTTCATGCCTGCTGACTTCCCTGCACCGATGTCTCCGTTCTTGACCCTCCTTGCCCGTGTGCTCGACGTCCCTGTCCCTGTGCCACTGCCAGCCGTGACCCTGATCCTGCTCGTTCCGCTGCCTGTCATCCTTTGTGTACCGGTACGTCGGCTGGTGTTACCTCTGCGTCGTCGCCTGCGGCCGATGCTTGTGCGTCTCGGCTGCCATTCGTCCAAGTCCTCCTGCTCCATGTTGTCTGCGTCCTCGTCGCTGTCGTCTTGCGGGTTGTACTCCTCATCCATGGCATCACCAGTGTCTGCATAGCTGAGTGGACCCCGAGTGTTCAACTCGTCGTCCACGGGCTGCTGGGTTGCGTCGTTTGCCTCGCCGTCTTCTTCATACGCCTCCATCCAAGAGCTAGTCATCCAATTTGAGTTGCTGGAGGTTGTCCGCGGTTCACGATGGCCGAAGCTCAGGAAAATCAGGTCCTCCACGTCGCCGGTGTCATGTGTGTGTGCGTCCTGATCTGCGTCGTCGTCGTTGCTGTCTCCAGTCTGCTGTGTGGCCTGGTGGGAAGAGGACGACGATGTGGTGGTGGATGTGGTCCGTGTGATACCAACAAAAGCAGGGCTGACGCGTTTGGGGACGCGGTTGCGGTTTGTGGTGGGTTGAGCAGGCGGAGGGTGCAACGGAGTCTGAGCAAAGTGCACCTGGGCGGTTTGTCGCGGCTGAGGAGGAGGCGGAGGAGGGTAGGCGTAGTATGGGTGGCCCTGATGAGCATACGCGTGCAGCTGCTGGGGATGGGTATTGACAGGGACCCAGATGATGGGTGGTGGTGGGTGCTGGTACTGGTTTTGTACGCCAGAGGCGGGCAGCATGTTCGGAAATGGCTGGGCAGCCATGGGAGGGACCATGTACCCGTAGCTGTGGGGAAGACGAGAGGGGCGCGGTAGGAACGGTGAGCGGAAGGCGGAATGGACGCCATCAGGGCAGAAGCGGGGGTGAAGGGAGGCTGGAGCGAGCAAAGAGGGAAAACGGAGGAGATTGGCAGACGCGGAAACTGGCAACGGGGAGGGCAGTGACAGGGAGGAGGGGATCGGAGAAGAGCGGAGACGACAGCAGCGGTGGTGATGGGGAAGTGGAGATGCAGGGCAGGAGTGCAGGCAAGCGACCGAGGCATGTAGGAGGCAAGGAAGCTGGAGAAGCGGGCAGTCAGAAAACGGAGTGGAAGGCAGAACGCACGCTGGGTAGGTGTTGGGAGTGTGTTGTTGCTTCGGAGTGCTTGAGTAGTCGTTGTCCATGGTGATGGTGATGGTGCTGGAGTGTATGCGGATTGTGTTGGACTGGTGGAGGGTGTTGTGGGTGTTGGTGATACTTTGGTTGAAGGCGGACGGGCAGTGCTGACTGCGCGGCGTTGCAGGACGACAGCCACTCACTAGCGACATTTCCACTCCCACCCACTGCCCACTGCCCCATGTCAACACCCAACTCAGCCACACCGCCAGCTAACACAAGCACAACTCACATGACATAGACCGGACTCATCACATCAACAAACCATGCAACTACAGATTAGGGTTAGGGTTAGGGTTAGGGTTAGGGTTAGGGTTAGGGTTAGGGTTAGGATTAGGGTTAGGGTTAGGGTTAGGGTTAGGGTTAGGGTTAGGGTTAGGGTTAGGGTTAGGGTTAGGGTTAGGGTTAGGGTTAGGGTTAGGGTTAGGGTTAGGGTTAGGGTTAGGGTTAGGGTTAAGGGTTAGGGTTAGGTTAGGGTTAGGG